>JAHREE010148399.1:5595-15915 GCA_033628505.1 Tringa tobata | reverse complement strand
GGGTTTGAAAGAGGGACCATGAGAATCGCAGGGAGAGGCTGTGCTAGAGAGCGAAGAACAACCTGGGGGTGGGACAGGGAGCTTGAGGTGGAGGGGAAGGGCAGTATAGGGCTCGTGAATGGGTTGGAAGAGGGTGAGCTGGAGAAAGAAGGTATCAGGTAATGGCCTGGTAGAAAATTGGCAGGGGAAGCGCAGGGACATGATGTAGCCATTGATGGATAAGTACATTTATGAGGGGGGGAAAGTGAGAGAGGAAGATTTAGTGCCAACTGGGGACTTCTGGCTACCTTTATTTCTTTAAAAGTCAATTCTGGTAACAGTAAGTTCAGCCGTTACCCAGGAGGTCTTGTCTTTCCTCTCCTGCCCTGCTTAGGAAACGTGTCTGTAATAACTCTTTTTCTGTCTCACTAAACTTTGTCCGCTGTTGGACAAATCGATGTCGCTTCCCAGGTGGTTGTACCCTGCTGTGCAGTCAGGATTGAACTTGATAATGTCTCAAAGTTACCATGGATATCAGCTTTCTCTTAAAACTCCCTTTTAGCTCTTGTGCAGCTGCATCATATACTGATGCATATACTGCTAAAATTGATACCGGTTGGAAGCATTTGCAGTTGCTGGTTGGTAAGCTGCTTTGTTTGGGTGAGTTTTAAGCTTTTTATCCCCTTTCCTTCCAGGGTTTTACTGTGGGGCGACAACCGCTTGCCATGAATTCAAATATTTTCCTCTGATTTGCTGCTCACTGGGCCGAAGTAGGGGATGGCTACGGAAGCCAAGTACAGCATCATCCGAGAAGTGGGCCGGGGGAGCTACGGGGTCGTTTATGAAGCCATCGTTAATCAAACCAGAAGCAAAGTAGCTGTAAAAAAGATGCATTGCAACGTGCCCGAAAACGTGGAGCTGGCTCTGCAAGAGTTCTGGGCCCTGCAGAGCATCCAGAGGCAACACGAAAACGTGATCCAGTTGGAGGAGTGCATCCTGCAGAACGGCCAAGTCTTTCAGCCCATTAGTCACCGTTACCGAAAATCAGACAGCCACTTGCTGCTAATTGAGACCTGCCTGAAAGGGCGGAGGTGCATGGATCCCAGGTCGGCCTGCTCCCTCTGGTTCGTGATGGAGTTCTGCGACGGTGGCAACATGAACGAGTACCTGCTGTCTCGCAGCCCCGACGCTCAGCTGAACCACAGCTTCATGCGGCAGCTCAGCAGCGCCGTGGCTTTCCTCCACAGAAACCAGATAGTGCACAGGGACCTGAAATCCGACAATATTTTGATTTCTCACAGATGTGGAAGCCCCATAGTAAAGGTAAGGGAATAAAACTTTGCCGTGACAAGTATCTGACCTACATGGTTGTGCGTCACGTGCTTTGGAATGATGGGCTTTTGGTCTGGTGATACTTGTAATAAGCATACTTGGAACATCTGATATCAGTTGTGGGCTTTCTGGGTTTTTTTTAGGAGCCTTGGAAGGAAGTAGAGGTCACATGATGATGTGTTTCTGTAATGTCTTTCATCCATTGCTTATCCTTTTGAGAAGAGCGGTTCAGGGCTGTGGAACTGCACCCCTAGATAATCACAGAGATCACTATCAGTCAAAAATGAAGCAATATTTTCTCTGCCCTTAAACTTTTAAGAACATACTGCCCTGTTCCAACAGCTGGTGCTTCCAATATTGCTGCCTCGAGCGTGTGTACTGATGTTGCAGGGGAGGTGGGGAATGTGTTCGTGCCTCGTGTCGGTGCCTTGACTGAGGTAAAGACTGAAAGTCTGTTCCAGCTCCCTCCTGAACTTTCAATCCCGAGGGTTCCAGTAGTTAGGACATAAAATAACAGGTCGGTGCATTCAGATAATTCCTGTAATGACCATTCAGATCAATAATGGTATTTGTACTTCGACCTGTAGAGCCGTCAAGGGACACTTAAATCAATGTCATCTTAATCACTAGGGATAATAAAGGTAATGCAAGAGGTTCAGTGCACTCACCGTGGAACAGCAAGAGCCACTTCTACCGTAGGTGTATTTCAAGGTATGTTTATGCCCAATTAGATGTAATCAGAGCGAATTCACAGAAAGGTAATGATCAGATGCCTGTTTTGTCCATCTTAGGAAGGGGGACAAACAATTGGAGATGGATTGGGGAGTGGACAGCTCAGAGGAAATGATCAGCTCTTTGTTTCACCAGGGCTGCCACCCGAGGGGCGTCAGTGCCGTGCCGTGGTGGATTTCAGAGCGGAATTCACCGAGCCCCTGTTTGTAAACGTGATGTTTGCGAATAAGTTATTTTGGTTTTTCTTCTTAATGCCTTGCAGGTGGCGGATTTTGGCCTCAGCAAGGTGTGTCAGGGGAAAGGGAACGTCAACCAGCATCGCTTCTCCTCTGCCTGTGGGTCCAACTTCTACATGGCTCCGGAAGTGTGGGAAGGTCACTACACCGCCAAGGCTGACATATTTGCCCTCGGCATCATTTTCTGGGCGATGGTGGAGAGGATCACCTTCCGAGACAGGGATACTGAGAAGGAATTGCTTGGTGAGGATCAGATCGATGCTGTCTTGTTGTCAATGGACATTTTGGATCTGTAGGGAGGTGTTTCTCCCAGGCATAGTTACAAATGCTGGGACATGCTTTGGATGTGGCTTTTTCCAGGGATTTGCAAGCACTTTGCAACTCAAAGATACCCAAAGTTGGGGTTTTTTTGGGTGTTTTGGGTTTTTAAGAGAGCTGCAAAGAAAACTCTTTTTCTTCAGCATTTGTTACTCCTAATTTGGTTGCTTCTCATGCAGGGTTTCCAGGTCTTGAAGAGATATCACTAAGGCAGAGGGAACACTTTTTATATTTACAAGTTGTTTTGTTTGGAAGATCATTCCTTCTGCCAGAAACGCTCTGTGGGATTTAAAGGTTAAGGGAAAGATCGCTTCTGGCTTCTCCGCTGTCAGGCCTCCCTTACCCTAAGGAATGCTCTTCAAAAATGGATTTGGCCCTTATTGTCCCTAAAGAATTGTAGGAGAAAAAAAGTCATAGCTGTTGCTGAGGCATCTGTCTCACAGCCACGCTCCTGATAGAGGATTTAGTATCTGTGTACTTCCATTTGCTCAGAAACGCTTTTAATGCTCTTAAAACCAAAACCTTTCTGGAATTGGGCTTATGGGCCCGCTTGTATCCTTGGCTTGGCATATCCAAGGGATGGGATCACTCGGAGCACTGAAAGGATGTTCCAAAGAAGCCAAATAATAAACCGGGGAAGGATGTTTAGATAAGCTTCACTGCCATCTGGCCGAGTTTCCTCGCAGTTTTGAGATGGAAGATCTCACAGGGATGACTCCTCTGATGGCCTGCTTTCTCCCCGCCTCCTCCTTCCTCCAAATCCCCCACATACATGCACGCTTGAAATGCTTTGTACTAAATGATTTCAGAAAAGTATATTGCAGTGGAAAATCCATCTCCAGAGGAGAGAATGCCAGTCATGCACATTAGCATAATAATTGAAGACATCTACCCAGGCTCTGAGATCACGGCATACCTGTCTGTCTTTCTTTTAAATGTTTAAATTCTTAAAAGGAATTTCTGCGGAGGAACTTTGAGACGCTATTGTGCTACCCCTTTAATTTTTCTTTTTTTTTTTTTTCATCTTCAAGTAGGCTCGCTTCTAATTCTATTATTTATTTCTTTTCAAAACGCCAAATATTGATAAATGTTTTAGTTCCTGCCTGCAGAAACAAGTGACTGGCTGCAGCTGAGACCAAAGCATGAGCAGATTTCATTAAAACAGCTACCCGCCGACTGGAGATAAGGAGTTTGTGGGGCCAACCTTTTCTATACACAGACAGGTCACTGCCTTTGAAACATTTATTCTTTGCCTGGTGCAGGGGCAGAACAGCTTGAGTGAGCAAAGCTGTTTTTACTGCCTGTTTTGGAAGCCGGTTAATCATTTTCAACAACCGGTGAAATTATTTAGATTACCAGGAGCAAATTTACATTTCCCTTCCTTAATCTTGCCGAGGAGAAGTTGGCTAAGGGTAAATGGCATGCGCTGTCATTTTAATTGAAAATTATTTGACTAACTGAGCAAATAAGTTTTGTGTTTTAACTCTTTCAAGTCGCCTCAGCCAAGTGGTGTCTCCCTCCCTCTTCTAGAGCTTCCGTGTCTCCCGGTAGAGTGACCTGGGGCTGGGTGGAGGAAGTTCATGTCAGCAGCCCCTTTTCTCTGCATATAATGGTCCATATAATGATTAGAAGCAGCACCTTCTGCTTAAAACTTTCTCCCTCTCTTCCACGCATGGTTACGCACACAGCCTTGAGCAACACCTCGAGTGCTATTTGAAAGTAAAAAGCCTCCTCTGATAACAGCCTCTCCCGGTGTTTGACTTGGCGGTCACCTCTTAATAAGTGATCTTTCCGCTAATCTCTCAGAAGTTTTGTTTTCCAGATTATCTCTCCCTGTTGCACACGACAGCGTTTTGTGTAGACTCTTCTCTACCTGTATAACCTGACTCCTTCTAATCTGTGTTCAGGAACTTACATCTGCCAAGGCAAGGAGCTTATTCCCCTCGGAGAAGCGTTGCTGGAGAATCCCAACATGAAATTAAAAATTCCCCTGAAGAACAAGAGGTCCATGCCAGACGACCTCTGCAAGCTCCTGCGTGACATGTTGGCTTTTAACCCGAAGGAGAGGCTGGACGCCTTCCAACTGGAAGTCCGAATCAGGCTGATCTCCTACGGCAAAAAACGCCAACGCTCCGTCTCGTAGAGGCGAAGGACGTTCAGGTTGGTGGCGCTGCCAGGCTGCTCCCTGCTTGGCCTGAGCTTACAGGGGATTTTCTGTTACTCACCTCCAGGCCAAAGCCCTCTAAACCAAACGTGACCTGTAGCGGTGCTGAAAATCCAGCCATAGAAAGATACAGGCATTCTAGAAGAAGAAAAGGCTTTGGTAAACGTTTGGGGACAGGAATTTGGTTGAAGTATGTCTGACTAGGGATCTTTTGCCTCCTTAATGGTGTTCAGGGAATTGGCTGCACTGCTTGTATTTGGGGCAGCCTGTCCTTTACCCTAAACCTCATCTATTGCCACAAATGAGGGCAGATTTCTGCCCTCACCTCCAGCTTATTTTTTGCTTTTACAATATAGTTGCTAACTAAATAAATGATGAAGTGGTCAAAGTTACTGTATATTTGTAGGCGTGCATCTTAAATATGATATTTAGAGATGATAGTAATTGTCAGATTAGAGACAGATTTTTATTGTTTTTTTAAGTAAAGCACTGTTAATGCTCAGAGCGTATCAGAACTGGGTGCACCAGATGATAGAGGAGCTTCCTGTCCTGAATTTGGCCTCAAAGAATGTGTTGGAGAAGGCTGGACTGGGAGTCTGGTGGTCTCGTCCAGTCCTGCAGTGAGACTGTTGTCTTTATGTGCCCACTTGCAGGGGGGGAAAAAAAAGATCCTAATCCTTGTGAGTTCTCGATGGCTTCTTTAATATCTGCCTTGCTGGAAGTTTGAATGTCCACCATAAAACTCAAGATGGTCTGTCAGATTCCATGACTTTCAGCAGAGCGATGAAAATACAGAAGGGAGTTTCCAGGATTTTCAGGTCCTGTCTTCTGCTGTCGTGGGCTTCGTATCTTAGGATTTATTTGATAAACGTGTCGTAGAAATGAAGGGGTTTGTGTCTGAGTCACCGAGACTGAGAGCATCTGACTGTCCTTATAGCTAAGGATGTTGTCCTTTGCAACCCAAATGCATTTCTGATCAGTTTAATACTCTGGGTCTTGTGACAGGCTTGTGCTTCAGCTTAAAATGTTCTTCTCCTCCTGGGGTGTTTGCCCAGTTGTAACTTTAGCAGCATTTCTTCCTGTCCAAGGTTGGTTGGTTCTGTGAAAGTTGGCTCCTCCATCTCCTAATAATTTCTGCGTTTTCTCCGGACGAGTCTCTTCAGGTCCTGCTAAAGCCCTGGCATTTACTATCTAGTGTGGAAATATTCCTCCAGGATCACATCTCTCTCCTTTCATATCTAAATCACTTAATCCTCTCATAATTACTTTGTATCCTAAAGCCCTTTTTGACTTGATTTGCTTCAAATCAATAACATTCTGGGTTACAGCAGTTACTTTTGTTCACAGATGAATGACCTTATGTTTTCTATTACTGAGTTTCATCCCCTGGCAGTTAGAAGAAACGGTGAATGACCCTGAGTATTTCCTCATCCTTTTTTTATAACCCCAATACCTCCAGCTCTGTGTCATCGGCACACTTCTAATTGTGCTAAGGCTGTTAGTGAAAACGTTAATTAAACAAGTCTGTTGCCAGTGCCAATCTTGATAAAAATCTACTCCAGCCTCTTCGTTTCCAAATTATCCCTTTCATTTTTCCCTTGGGACAGGTTATCTGCTTTACATCTTCCATTTCCTTAATCCCAGTCTTCTCCTCTCTATCTAATACCTTCCTGTGTGGTGCTCCATCAAATGCTTTACTGAAATCTCAGCGGACAAGACCAGCCCTTCTTTTTATCTAGAAAAATCAGTTTTATCACTGAAAAGGACTTAATTGGTCGGGTAGGAACTGGAGTTCTGAGGCCTCTGCCCTGATTCAGGAGGCCTGGCACACTGTAGGAGCAGCAGTACCACTAGTTGGCAGGCCAGCCCTGAAGTGGTTTGCCTGCTCTAGAGGAATTTGTAAGGATAAAGAAGGGGGGGAAAAAAAAAGCTCTAGCAGCAGAGTGTCAGGCTTATTCCTGTGGACTTTCCTTTTTCATCATGAAACCGTAACGATAAACAGACTTGCATAATGGGTTCAGAAGAAAAACACCACCACGACCAGGACATACCCCTGAAAACCCCATCTTTTCTTAATCCTCTTCATTTATTTTATTTTCCCATCAGGCAGGAAGCTATTAATTACCTACTATACTTGGTTTTGGCAAGCAATGGGAGTTGAAGCAGCGGTGGCTCGTGGCACGAGGTGCTGGTCTCACGCTGAAAACGCTGTGTTAATGAGGACTGAAACGAAAACCAACTTGCCCTTCTAAAATAGGCTTGTCTTAAAAACCAATCCCTGGAGGCTTCAGTCCAGAAAAGAGCCCCATTCCATATCCGACTTTCCTAATTGAAAATCGGGAGCAGCACAGAAGCTGGAAAGGGAAAGGGAAACCTCGGTGCTTCAGGAGAAACTCTCCAGTGGCAAATTCGAATAAAGCCGGAGATGCTTTTTCTTCCGTAATGCTTTGTTGTCACAGGGCAATGAACTCCACAGTGTAGGGCAGCCGGACTGTAAATCTCAGAACAGTGAGAAAAACCTCTAAATGAGTTCTCTTTCAGGAATTTAAAGACAGGGGTATGGATATAACCTGTCATTCGGGGAGTCCTTAAGCTAAATGTTGCTCAGAAATGGGATTTTCACTGAGGAAAGCCTGTCCTGCCCTGTGCTCTTCCCTATCTCAGTATGGTATTGATGTCCTGGGGGCCAGGGGACCTTTGGTGTGGGCCGTTCTCAACAGCAAGTATTTTATTTTCCAACTTTGGCCCGTTTCTTTTGCAGGTGTCGTGTCCCACTGTGATCCAGAGGCCTCGGAGACGGCGAACAGCCCTGCCTTCCTTTGGGAGTGGGTCGATCTGAAGACCTCTGCCAGCCTCCAGTTTTTCTGAACGGTTATATTTAAATGGACAATAATTTTATTTATTTGTACAGTAATTTTAAGAGGAGAACTACCAAAAAATGATCTATTTTTATGCAAACCTTCGATGTTTATGTATTTGCTTTCTTTTATGCAGCGAGTAGGGCAGGTGAGAAGGTGGCTGAGGTGACCTTGACTGTCTGGCCATGCTCAGCACCATCAGAGAGGAGTTTCTGAACTTGCTCTTTTTAAAGCAACCCTCGTGCATCCTTTTGTTGCCTTTTTTTTTTTTTTTGGGTGTAATTTCTTCGCTCCGCGTTGCTTGGCCACGTAACGGAGCGCTGTCTGCTGAATGAGCTGGCAAAGTGTTCAGTGTCTATTCTGAAAAGTTTGAGCAGAAACAAAAATGTATTTTCTTCCCAGTGGCTTTTGAATATTCTCGCTTAGATTAACCAAAATGCTTTCTTAAAATAAATACAAAGAATGTTAAAGATGCCAACTCTTGATTAGAACGTATGCGTCACTAACACTTAAAGTAGTTTAAGGAATCGTGCTTCCTGCTGTGTTAGCTGCTTGTGCCAGCTGTTCTTACAAGGGAACTGAAAAGGACTGAACTGGAATCTTGGCAGGTAAATGGGGAGTCTAATTTGCACCCTGTTTGAAAAATATATTTTAATGTATCTGTAAACTACTGCTGATCTTTGCTTTTCCTCGGGAGCTCCTGGAGAAGGTTCCTCCTGTGCTCTTGCGTTGTGCAGAGGTGAAATAGTGTCCTTCGGGGACAGCTTCCTTTTGTGGGAAAGGAATAAGCTGCCAAAAAGGAAGATAAAATGGTGGGAACCTCTGTGCCACCTGTGCCACACGGGGGACAGGAACACCTATATTTCTCTTAGAAACAGATGATATGTTTCTTCCCCCTGTCCTCTGCTAGGACTGTGGCTGTAACATAGAAGACTGTTTTATTATGAGCAGAGTGCCACAAGCAAAATTCATGGAGAGGATCTTTCTTCCTGCCGTGACTTTATCCTGAGGCTCCTCTGGCATTCCATGGGGAAGCACGATGTTTTCTCACCTGTAAAATACGTTTGTCCTGCTCAAACAAGCGTTAATTGACCTCTGTCCCCGTAACGGATAACAAACAGGTTACCCAATAGGAGTCATCCCTGAAATGGGAATGTAGGGAAAAAAAAAAAAAAAGAGTAAGTTAATTCAAATTGTTAAACTAGATGTTTTGTTTCAGAGAAGCGTGTGAGGCGATGATAGACACGGTTGCTTTGGAGCTCATTCAGCTCTCGGCACCTCGTGGTGACTGGGAACCAGCTGGAATGGTGAGGTCTGGGCCTTTGGTTGTTCCGAGCCCCCGTCACCCCCTTCTGGAGGACACTTCTGTCCTGGGCTGTGGCGTTGGCTGTGTGTCCCTGCAGCACACGCCTAACCCTAGTTGTTGCCTTGACTTTTTTTAATTCTTCTTGGAGTTCCGGGGGGATCGTGACATAGGAATGTATGCTGGGTTTTCCTTTCCACAGCTTTTGGTTATAAATGTTCTTCTGCTCTGCAGAGGTTTCTTCATCCTCTTCTTTCCAGTCCTGCAGCTGCTGCTACTCTATTGTCCCCTTCTTGCCACCTTTCCCCAGAGCACGCTGGTGGGCTTCCAGGGCTGTTTTCCATTGAGACCAGCTTCATTTTTCTGGAATACAGGCAGGTTTGCACACCCTGGCAACACCTGAGGAAACTGCGGAGCACAAGAGTGGCTGTTTACTCATTTTCTTCCTCATTTTTGCCATGGTAGTGAGTGTCCTCACAGCTGCTAGATATTTTTAGCTTTAATTGCTTGAAACTGTATTTTATAAATTAATAAAATGCTGTGGTTTTTTTTTACTAACGCATTGAAAAAGTGTGGTAATATTGAACATCTCTTTAGAATCATGTGACACTTTTTTTTTTAAATAATATTCTTTTTTTAATAGGTACCACAATTTAGTGAGTCTTACTCTAATACCTAGCGAGTAGGTAAATGAGCATGCAGTGACAGCCTCTAATTTAAGTGACGGCTTCCTGGGGAGAGGGGTGGTGGGGAGAATCCTGGAGCTGCTGCGTCGCGCTCTGAAAGCAAGCTCAACATTCAAAAGAGACCTAAAAAGGGTAAACGTAACGTCTGCAGCCGGGAAAGGAACAGGATAAAAAGGAACAGAGAAGGGCAACAGAGCTGGTGAGGGGTCTGGAGACCAAGGAGAAGGGTCTGGAGACCTGAGGAGCAGCTGCTGGAGCTGGGGGTGTTCAGCCTGGAGAAAGGAGCCCGTGTCCAGCCATGGTTTGCATTTGCTGTCCTGAGAGCAGGACAGATGTCCTCGCTGTGACAACGGCCGATGGCAGAACAAGGGACAAACGTGCCCTTGGACTTCCGAGTCCTTTTCTTTGGGCAAAATGTGAGCAGGTAAAACCTGCAGTCATGTGGTGACCTTGGTGCATCTCCAGGCTTTAGCCTGGAGACAAGGAGGCTGAGGGGAGACCTTCTCGCTCTCTCCAACTCCCTGAAAGGAGGGTGTAGCCGGGGGGGGTCGGTCTCTTCTCCCAAGGAACAGGCCATGGGACAAGAGGAAACAGCCTCAAGTGTCACCAGGAGAGGTTTAGGAGAGATATTGGGAAGAATTTCTTCCCCAAAAGGGTTGTCAAGCCTTGGCAGAGGCTGCCCAGGGCAGTGGTGGAGTCCCCATCCCTGGAG
>JAHREE010148398.1:0-11152 GCA_033628505.1 Tringa tobata | reverse complement strand
CGGAGAGCTGCCGGGCGGACACCGTCCCTGCCGCCCCGAAAATCTCGGGTTCCCGCCGCGACGGCCCTCGCCGGGACGGGGCACCGGCTGTCGCTCACTCCGGGCGAGCAAAAAGCAGTGGCCCGTACGGGGATCGAACCCGCGACCTTGGCGTTATTAGCACCACGCTCTAACCAACTGAGCTAACCGGCCCCCTATACGCGAGAGCTTCGGGAAGCGTCCCATCACGGGTGGCGCAGGCGGGCCGCGGCCGCCCCCCCACAGCCCCGCCGACGCCCGCACCGCTTCCCCCCGGGGTGGGCGCCACTTGCTCGGGGTGCGGGGGTGCGCTCCCCGCAGCGCCGGCTACGCTTCCTTACACGGGGGCGCAAGAACAAAACTTTTCCAAGCAGCCTCCAGCCCCCCCCCTCGACAGCAGATGCTGCTCTGAGCAGGGGGTTCGGGCAAGACACCTCCCAGGGTCCCTTCCCGACTGGGTTATCCCGTGGCCCGAGCAAGACCCAGCACAGCCTGCAACAGGAGCAAGACTACGAGTAGACCCGTAGTCATCGCTCTGATGAGCCAGGGACCGTGCAGGGTTGACCAGCATCTACTGGTATTCACCCAGCAGCAG
Organism: Tringa tobata; assembly: GCA_033628505.1. Classification (NCBI taxonomy): domain Eukaryota; kingdom Metazoa; phylum Chordata; class Aves; order Charadriiformes; family Scolopacidae; genus Tringa; species Tringa tobata. The sequence goes on along the minus strand of JAHREE010148398.1, from coordinate 10,539 downwards.
AGTTGAGCCTGGAAGCACTTACCCTCCCTGGAAGGATACAGAAACACGGGGAAGAGTTATTCATAACTCCTTTTTACCCCTATTTTACCTTACCTTTTCGAAGGTTTGTTTTAAAAGTGTTAATTTTTCTGCCTTAGAGTGTAATAAAAATCAAGCTTTTCAAATGCTTGGTCTTCTTGGCAGAGCTTGTTATAGAAGAAGAGACCAAGGAATATCTAATATCACAGTTTGGGATGAGCAAGACTGACACAGGATCACCAGGATGACAGCACCATGTGTTTTCTAGTCCATACTCATCCTTGTGGTCAGTGCCCCCTCCCCACTTATTTCCCTTTGTGTCACGCCATCAGCACCCCTTGATTGCTGTTAGCACATCTGGTATCAGCACCTTACCCAAAGATCCACCAAATTCCCCAAAACTCATTTTGCCCAGCTTTGTCACAAAATCCTTCATCCCTAGGAGCCAAGTGATCAAATCATTTACGTCCCATTCCTCTTCAGCTGTCTCAACCCTCACATCTCTGCCTCCCACTCCTGCCATCCTCCGCGGCACCATTAGTCCATGCTCTCTCCATCTGCAGAGAGGAGCTTTTGCTCTTTCATCTCTGCACCCTTCTCCCAGTAACTGCACCTGTCATTGGCTTTTGCTACAGCATTTACAGAGTCATTACCATATCTGAGCACCATCCTTTGATACTTCAGTCATTGCTGCTCCTTGTCCAATACAGCCTCTTGTTTACACTATCATCTTTTATCCACCTTGGACATCTTCCTCTTTACCCCTAGAGAAAGGCAGCAGTTTTATTAAAAAAAAATAAATTTATAAAGGGCCCCAGGTTGCAGTACATATCCACCAGTAGTCAAATAGTAGATGACTTCGCTGTCCACAAGCTATCCTCTGCCAAAGACTCACACAAAGTATATATGCTCCATCCCTGGAGGTGTTCAAGGCCAGGCTGGATGGGGCTTTGAGTAACCTGGTCTAGTGGGAGCTGTCCCTGCCTACGGCAGGGGAGTTTGAAGTTTGTGATCTGTAAGGTCCCTTCCAACCCAAACCATTCTAGATTGTGCCATCTCTTTCANATGGAGGTGTTCAAGGCCAGGCTGGATGGGGCTTTGAGTAACCTGGTCTAGTGGGAGGTGTCCCTGCCCACGGCAGGGGAGTTTGAAGTTTGTGATCTGTAAGGTCCCTTCCAACCCAAACCATTCTAGATTGTGCCATCTCTTTCACGCCTGAGGGTCTTGTTTCATCAGCCCAGGAAACTTTCCCACAGGCTCTCTGGGGCTCTCAAACAAGCAGGAGGAGCGGTGGGGGGGGCAGGAAGGGGGAGACTCTAAAATGTCATTTCTCCTTTCCCTTTTCCATTTGATCTCCATGAAGTAGCAACCAGCCAACTGCCAAGAAGCACATATGTTCTGGGATCTTGATAACCAGCTATATTTTCTGGGAAACGTCATCCTGTGTTAGGCTAAACTCTCTCAAACATTGAACAGCAAGGCCACATCTGAAACCTTAAGACAAAGCTGAAAAGTGAAAGGGCAGAAAAGTACTCCCAAACAAGCCACAGCACAGGCCTGTGTATGGCATCTGGGTATTCTCCAAACCGATAGACAGAGCAGAAGTGGCAGGTACAGGAACAGCAGACCTTCATTTGTGGGTCTGGCACACAGACTCTCACTGTGTTTTTTTAGTAAGAAACAGTGAGCTAATTATCTTTTGGGTCTGTTGCTCCCCAGAGAGCAAGGGAGCAACAATAAGGATTAATCATCTTTCCAGCCTTTCTGTCCGGAATATCACCAGAAGTAGCTCAAAGCAATAATATATTACCTCTTAATTCACAGCTGTCCACCATTGTTTTATAATCAAATCTGGTCCAATTACGTCATGCTAAGATGGAAAAACTACATCCTTTGGCTATTTCTTTCCACTGCCTCCTAGCTAGGCGACGAAGACTTGTCTTTTCCCTCAAAGTTTAAACAGTGACATGCCAAATGCCAACTTCTTTTGTTCTGAAACCCTCTTCCACAAACAGAAATAGCATCCTACCTTTTTAGGAGAGTCTCATTTGGGCTCTGCTGTACAAGCAACAGATTTTTTGTTATTAGACAGTGACAGACAGTATAACAGTCCAGGAGATCAATGCTGTCTCCAGGAAAACAAAATTCTTTAATTGAACAGTAAACTCTGGTTTCTCTCCAGTGTGCAGGATTCATAATCTCAAGGAAAGAAACAAACAAACCTAGAATGAGAAAGTTACCAGGCTATGTAGTGGATATCTGTAATTTTATGGAATTTACAGGTTGTAAATGCAAAGCGTTCGCAGGCAATTTCCAGCACCATCAGTGTTAGCGAATTGTGTTCACAGGTGCTTTATTAAATAGAACCTCAGCCCCGGCCCAGTGCTCTCAGCCATCCCCCAGCACAACCCGCACTGGTCACGCTTTGAGCTGCAGCCCCAACAGCTACGCCTCAGTATGTTGGTTACAGAGGAAAGCTGTGCTTCCCTCAGACCCAGTGCTGCTCAGGGTTACAAAGACGGTCTTACCTCTGTGCCCAAGAAAATAATTTATTTTCCTTTTTGCTGGCAATAAGTTGCCAAATTATAACTACATCAACTTCCCCCACACCCCGAGCTCCAGCCCATGTTACATATCGCATGCTGCCACAGGCTCTGCCATCACGAACCCTGCCTATGTATGAAAGCAAGACCATCTTTCAGAAGAAAGAAGTTATTTAGGCAGAAAGTAGAACAGAGCACACCCATGGGCTTCCCTCTGCCCCTTCCCGAGCGCCTGCGCTGCAGGACACGTTAAGATCTTATTTTACATAGGTCAGCAAGGCATCTGATAAAGTGATCTTTGGTCACCGCTCACTACCCAGCCCAAAAAGGATATGAATTGGCAATTTAACAACAAAGTATAGCTTTAGGCATTCCACAGACATGTCCTGTTTGGTCCTAATCTCTCATCAATTCAGAATTGACAACTAGGGAAAAAAAAAAAAATCATTAGCTGCCCAAATAAAGGGTATAGGGAACTAATGTTATCAGCCTGAGCACTACCCAGGGATTTATTAATAAGCTTGCCATTGAAATCTCTCTCATAAAAATGCTAATACAGTTTATTTGCATATGTCTGTGCATCAAAACAGAATAAAGACCCATAATGTTACATTCAATAAAATTATTATTACCTCAATCATAAAGTAAATGTTTGGTGGTCATAAAACGTGTGTTGAAGTATAGCATGTATTGCATTCTATATTTATAGCATTTTTAATACCTTGTGTGAGTTTTGAATAAATTAGTCAAAAGGAGTGTTCTTGTCCAGCCATTATCAGTGTTTTGAACTAGAAGCCTGTAGAATCAAGAGTCACATCTAGAAACAGGACATTATGTTCAGTATAACCACCATAGTAAGTTCCTGGTACAGCAGTAGCAACAGTATTATGCTTTGAACAGAATTACCAAATCTTACTTCACAGCTTCTCTGTGTTGGCAAGCAACAAGTGAAGACAAGTCCAGACTCCCAGGAAGAAGAAGAAAACACCCTTCCCCTTCCACCATCTAAAATGAACCACCAACTATGAAAGCTGGTCTTGATGTCCTCATGTCGCCACCATGCTTATTTAAGGCCAGATTTACCACAAAACTGACATAAGAGTAAGCTGTCCAGAGGACACTGGAAGTCTTGCACATTTCTCAGAAGACTTGGACATTCTCTATGGCATGTGGGCAGAAAATGTTCACATTCAGTATATCCCCTTACCAGGCTATGCCCCTAAGAGAGCAGTGTTCACATACAGCTAAGCGCCCTGGCGGGTGGCACTTTGGATTCAAACCTTGATATAGTACTGTGTTAGTGCCCAGGCTGGTGGTAGACAATATTGTGTAAAGACATTTTGCTTGTTTGCTTGTCTCAAGCTCGTGGATCTAGTTTGTTTCCCTGGAAAATATTGTGAGATGCTCTGTAACTCTCAGCCTCAAGCTAACACCAGGCATCACTTTACCATTTAACATGCCACATTAAGCTTACAGTTAGCATTACAGGGATCACCAGTTCAAGTTATTATGAATACCATCTCATTATTAGTGCTGAAATTGTTGGAAGCTTTTCCATTTTTAAATAGTGCATATTTGTTTTGTCCCTCCTACAGATGGGCAGAATGGATTAGACTACATCAGCCTTACATCCAATTCAAGTTATACTCTTTGGCAGGTAGAAATAGTAGTAGTAGAATCAGCCAGAATCATCATGGACTATCCTGACCAAGGAGTAGGGTGCTTTTCCCTCCCTAAGAACTCAAATTCAGGCTAATTTTTGGTGGTTACTGAAATTTCTTCCTTACCACTACTTTAGTTCTTCCCCACTCCTCCCAGATGCAGAGCTTACATAGAAGACCAGTACACTAAAAAGAAAATTACATTGCATTAAAACAAACCCCACCTTCTACTTGGTCAAGTTTTATAAATGGAACATTTTTTCCTAATATACCAGGCACTCTGTACCTCTCATTTGCATTGCGCTATGAAGAGGGTTTATTTGAATTTGGAATATTTCCCCATGGAAATGCTGAGGTGTGATCAGACAAATGTCAATTAGCCTTCATTCAAAAGCACTGTCATACTGGTGATTTTTGTTAGACCTGTAAAACCTGCTGTTTCAGTCGATGTAGGCACCCTTCTCTTCTGCTCTGTTCTGTAACACACCCAATGGTCATTAAAGTTCCATTTGAAAAGAATTAAAAAGGACTATAATTTTTATGCGATTAAATTGGACCAATTATTTCTTGAAGCCACAAGCGTATAATTTCCTATAAGCACTGAAGAAAAATCAATACCCCAAGTTCATAAATTATTTATCACTCCATCAGGCTGCCATTTGTTAATGCAACAGAAGGACACCATTCTAGACGCAGACAAGAATTGCAGCTTTCATTCATATAGATAAGAAGGACGTACACCAAAAAACAATAAACCCCCTAGCAGCAACCAAAAGTATTCTCAGCTTCTTGTGTCCAGGCTCCCTGAAGATAGCTATTTCCAAATAAGAAACACTAGCATAAAAAAAAATGCATCTATATTACCAAAGTCTTGCATATGGTTCTTGCTATAGGTGATATTTGAATATTTTGGTGGTTTTCTTAGTAGTTTTGGAATCAATTCCACATAAGACCTACAATTTCAGTCAGTGTTTATGAAGCTCAGTTTCTAAATGCTAGAAGCAGTGTATATGTGACAAAGTGTTTAAAAAGAAGTACCATAATATTTTTTATACTTTTTTCTGTTCATTTTCTTAATGTCTTGCTCTAACCATGAAAGATGTAGTAGCATATACTGTTCATCCTCAGGTTCTTGTTGTGGTTTTGTTTTTGGGGTTTTTTTGGGGTTTCTAGTTTCTAGTTTCTCAGCTTCCTTCTCAAAGCCTACATCATCATCACTGCTCAGGGCTCACATGGCTCTTTTCATCTTTATATATAACTGCAACTAATTTATGCAACCACCACATATATTAACATCTCCTATTTCCATTTATGCAGAGGAAGCAGCTGAAATATTCAGAAAAATCAGGGCTTCAAGCAAGGCAAAATGCTGCCACTCCACAGTTCATATCCTGATGCAGGTCTATCGAACCATCACATCTCTTAAAAAAGGCATGTGGGGCCAGTTAGAGAAGAATCACACTGACACTCATTATCCCCAAGAGCAGACGGGTCTCATTACCAGCATAGCAGTACCTGGGTGTGAAAGCACAACTGGATCAAGTTCTAGCAGGGTTAGCTCCCTTTTCTGTCTTCCTGACATAAATTGAGCAACACATAGTTTATTCTATATATGCCTTTGTGATGTGACCTTGAAATAGAAGTGCCTGTCTAATCTGAGTGGATATGAAAATTGCCATGTCACTTCCCAAATAAAAGGCAGCTTGATCCAGTGTTATTAAGTCCAGTGCTCATTTGTCCTGTGAAAGACTTCTCTGACCAAAGTCAAAAGCAATTTCTGATCACAGTGCTGCACCTAGCTGTCTCTGGCTGGTTTCAGACTTAGAAACCCACATGTCCAGAGAGGATGCAATGCTTTAAGTTGCAGGTTATTTGAAATACTGCTCCTTGAAGTACAGAAAGATTTTTTTTTGCATTAACCTTAACACATACACACCATTTCATCATCCCAAACCTGGGAACACAAGTTGTAGAATGATGTGACATACTGAATTTCACATGTCTACCTGTTACCCAAAGCTTTCTGGACCCAACCATTCAAAAGTTATACATGATCTCGGAGAGTTTTCACTTTTCTTAAAATCCCAAGCAACAAAAAGGTATCCTTTTTGGATATGGAAATATGGGCAGTTGCTCCTCCTCCACACACCATAACATTCTTCAGTTAACTGATAGAGGAAGCTTAGTATATTTCTCTAATACGAAATATTTAAGATTTTTAATCTAAGATCAAATATTAAAGATTCTTAATGTAAGGATTTTTTGCTTGCTTGACAAGCATATCCATAACCACACTGCCTACCAGTAGGTAGAAAAAAAAGACACCTTAGCTCTGTCTTGGTAAAGGAAGGTCAGAGTCTGTTAGACAGTGGCAAACCCAAACACAATTTCTTAATAGGACACAAGAAGAGAAGGAAATAGGATCCCCGAGTTGTGTTGATTAGAGAACTTGTTAGAAACTAAATTATACAGATCTGAGAAACGGCAAACAAAGCTGAACTGGTTCTCTAGATGTTCTTTTCCATACTGGCACGATATCAAGGTGCAGCATCTTGCCAAATAGGTTAATTTTCAGGAGGACACTTCAGTTTCTGGATATAGAAAAGAGTTTCATCTACTTTTACAGACTCTTCAATGCACAGAAGAAAAGGGTTTAACTAGCACAAGCTCACAGTAGCCCTTTTTTCCTGAAGCTAGCTCTTCATGTTGCTTGACAATGGGAACAGAGTGAGATTTCCCAGCCATGACCAACTAATTTAGAGGCACAAGTTCCATCCATGTCCTCTGTGCTGCTGAGCCACTTCAGCTCCCATTTTGGAGCAACACAGCATGGCAAGACAGGAGCCTGGACCAGCTGTTACAGACACAGTGGCTGGTACAGCATTGGAGCAGTCTGTTTTCATGGCACGGCTCTAATACATATCAGCATTGTCCAACCAGGAATATCTTTTCAGTTTTGTACACCAAGAAGTACAAGGCAACTCAGCACAGTCAGAGCGCAGACTCAAAGCTTAGCAAGGATTTATGTACAAAGCCAGACCCTGTTGGACAGGATCAATTCAAACAGAGGAAAGGAAAAGAGCAAAAAGCCTTTTAGGCAACACTTGAAGGAGGATGACCTTCTGGGACCCTGCTGATTACTTACATGATTTCTTGCCAAGAAACAAGTGCTGCACTGCTCTCCAGCCTCAGCAGCCAGCATTATGGATCCCTGCACATTGGTACATTTACTGCCAGCCCCAGGCTCAGCTTCAGTTGCTGTATATGGTGACAAACTATTTTTAAAACATGGTATTGAGACACATGCAGAGTCAAAAAAAAAATAAAATAAAATCGGTCCATCTCAAGGTTGGGAGTTGGTTTATATTTCATTTTTAAGGTACAGAACTGCAAGTGGTCTGCTTTTGTTAGTAATCCTCAATTTTACCACTGGGCCCACTGGCTTAGAGCTGGATATAAGCTACAATCTCTTAACCAGACCCTGATCCAGCAAAGAAAATCAGCATAAAGCAGTGAATGATACAAGACTTAATTATATCAATCAAGTTCCAAATAAAGAAGGCCTCTCCAAGTGGCTTAGTCCAGGGTTGGAGGTTTTTTGTTGTTATTTCTGACCTCCTTATTTTCCCCCCAGGGAGAATTCTTGCACAGTTAGATTTAGATTCAGTATATTTTGATTTTATTTTTTTTTTAGAGGTTTATGACTAATTGGTAAACAAAAGTTTTTCCTTGACCTTTACCCAGAGCAGTTTTCCGAGAAGGATTAATATCCTCACCAGTGACCAAGTTCTTCTATGTTCTTGTTCCCAAAGCTTTCATCCCCCTGGCAAGAGAGTCTCATTCACCCCAAGAGCCAGAGGCTGCCACTGCCACCTGCTACCCTGTTTCATCAGTATGCTGCTTAACCTCTCATTTCATGCATCAAGAGCCACCATGTTTACATAAATTGTCCAGGTGAAGTGCTGCACACTGTAGGTGCATATTCACTAAATACAGAATCAAGGCAGATGGTAAAGTTTTAAAAATACTTAACAGCCCAAGACAGTTAGTGTGAAAGAAATCTGAAAAACTGTCACTGGCAAAAATTTAATCTTGGTGCATACAACTTATTTTACCCCCAGTATTATTTTAAAGTTGGCGTACACTAGTCACAAGGATAAGGCTTAGCACGATCTTTGCCCTGGGACAGAAGAGTGTGGAAAAGGAGACTTTTCCATGCAAGTTTCATTCCCAGATACCAGTTCCCAAGAGACCTTTACAAAAGGTACTTTGTTGCTGCCAGTTCTGTGCATCCTATCGACTTAACTGCCATCAAACAAAACACTGATGCTGCTCTGCTACACCTTGAGTTTTACAGATAATCCCTCAAATTCCATAGCTCTGTGTGTCCTGATCACTGCCACTGATGATAGTAAAGAACCTAGTGGAAAGAGCATAAAGGGAGAAAAACTAGTGAAATGAAATTAAAGAGATACTAAATGAATCTAAAGCAGAAGATGGGTGTGACGTGGATCTTGCTGGTTTCTTCTTCTAGCAGAAATTAGTACATGCAGTATCGGATAGTAATAAGAGATAAATAACCCCCTTTTCCTCCAAATAACATAGTAACTACTCTCTTTCTTTATTCTGCAGCCCTGTTACTTGGAGGTATTTCTCTCTTAAAAGATTTAAAAATGATTTGAAGGGGAAAGGTAATAGAAGGGATTTTAAGACTTCCCAGTACCCAGCAGCATCCTGCAGGGACAGCACTAAAATTTATTTTCAAAGTGTTTACCCCCTTATTGCCTACATTTTAGCAAACTTCTATCCATAAAGCTAACTTTTATTACAAAAATAAACCAAGACTGCTTATTAACAGCAATTCATTCACTGCAACTCAGTGATTTGCTATTCACGTTTATATTTGTGCCAGACATCCCAAGCAGTGTCTGAAAACTCCAAATCTTACAAGCTTTAATAGAGCCCTAAACAGCTTTTTCTCGTCACCTTCATTTGCCTGTTTGGAGTATTTCTGTTACCCAGTTGGAAATGGGAAGACAAATAGGGAGAACAACATTTAAGCCATACCACACAGCTTGGATGACCCAAACAAACCACATCATGAAAAGCTAGTGTGTGCTAACCCTTCCTTCATATGGCAAGGACTTCTAGCTAAACTCATCCAAATAAAAGGCACCAAAAAAGTGGCCATCAGCATAGCTCAGCCAATAAGCATCAAACGCTTGAAGACCCTATGCAAATCAACCAAAATCTGGTGTTTATCTTGGTGCTCACAAAGAACAGAAACTTACACATGTAACTCAGGCTCACTGAAAAAACATTACAGAAATATTAGTAAATCCAAATTAAAGCACCTTTAGAGCAGGCCTCCTATAGGGTCTGACAGACTTAACTTACCTTTATTTTAGCAAGTACTGCAGCTCAGCAGAGATCTGCAGGCCAGGCAGCAGGTTTGGAGGGCAGCACCCTATCCATAACCATTCCAGGACCTTTACTTTAAGCTTAGTCTAGCACTGTCCTAGAGAGTAAGTGGTCATTACCTTTTGAAGTGCTTTAGCTGCACTGCTGACATCTTTGCTCAGTTTCATCTTGAAGGAGTCTGGTTCACCTTTTCCAGATAGACTCTCCAACAGGGCAATTGGGAGACACCAGCAAAAGAGCCATCATCCAATCTAACACTCTAAGGTAGATACCAAAACATGCATGACTGTATCTGCAGTGCTCATATTTGTTAAAGCTTGTCCCCACATCACCAAGTTTACCTCAGAGTGGGCATCCACACGGGGGGAATTTGGGGCTGAAGTAACCACCTCTAATAACACAGGATTAAACAAAACCTGGAGTCAAATTTACAGAAAACGGAGGATAATACAATAAGAGTGTAAGGCTACATTCCAGTGGATCCACCACCAGTCTCCTGTATTATGTTAAGTAATTTACCTTCCTCATGTCTCTTCCCCATCTCCAAGAGCACGAGACTGAGACTGATACTGGGAGCTACTCAGATACTATGAGCAGTCATGCAGCTATTGAGGAAGAGCAATTGAGAAAAAGTGCCAAAAGATTTTTGAAGCAGAGTTCAACTACATAATTTCCATCTAAATCTACAGTGGAAACACTTTGTTCCCAGAGGTACATGGCCACAAAAATTGAAGTTGAGTTCGTCTCTGCTGGAATCCATCTCATCATTTTGCTGGTTGTCTTCTCTTTTACAGACTCAGATTTTGGTTAAAAGACTATCAGAAAACAAGAACAACCCACACCCACACATACTTAAGTTGATAAGACCGTATAAGTTTACAAGAACAAAAAACTCA
>JAHREE010148395.1:0-12926 GCA_033628505.1 Tringa tobata | reverse complement strand
GCATTCAGAGATCAAGAAATGTAGACAGAAGCTGGAAAATGCAAGTGTCCAGGCTGCAATTTGGGCTTTTGCCATACACTATGACTCCTGTCCAGGAGGAAAAAAGGGGAAAAAAAAAATTAAAATCTTTCAGCAATAGAGAAGCAGTAAATGGGTGAGGAAGTCCCTAGGATGCTGGAAACTGTGAGAATACACCGGGGGAAATGTGAAATATGCACTTGTGAGGTTTTTGTCAGAGACAGAATAAGGAGACAGTCAGATCTCTGACAGAATTAGAACTACCCTTATAATCTTATATTCCTATATTCTGACTCTACATTTTAAAATTAATTTCTATGTTTACCTTAAAAAATAAACAAAGGACTCTCACACAAATTTGTTTAATGAACCTGAACAATTTGGGCCATCTCTCCCTGAATTAAGGCCACCAAACTTTAGCTGCACACTTGACAGAGGCCACCAGAATGCCCTGGAGAACACAGACCTTAAAATTTAGTTGGCACCTTCAGGTAGTACAAGATGAACTCTCAGAATTTCAGTTCTATTAAATACCTCTTAACTACTTGGCACTAGCAGAATTTGTTCCCATTAAACTTAATTTATGCTAATTAAGTACTGCTTATTACCGTTCTCTATCATTAGGCAAAATCAGTTTTCTGGGAAAAGTCGTAATCAAGAGGCAACTTCATTTCAGAATATTCCAATTTTGAATAGCATTCTGTAATAAAGTTCATTTATGGAGCAACTTGCTACAAATTGAGAGCCACTCTGTGTGGCAGCAGAGGAGGACCCCGGGGTGGGCAGCAAAGGGCAGTGGCCAACCTGCCGCAGAGCCCTCCGGAAAGGGGGAAGAGAGAACGGGGTGGCTGTTTTTTAAGGACAAGACACCAGCAACAAAGGGGTTTTCTGTGCCCCAGAAAAGGCTAAAAGGCACATTTGGTACCACTGCACAGCTTTTTTTTTTTTTTTCCTTCTTTCCCCTTAGGTATATCACAACGAGGACTTTAAGGAGAGAAAATAACAAAGTGCAAGTTGTCTCCAGCGTGAGGAGCACAGGGGAGATGGTCCGAAGACGTGTGTTTGTTGTGCTCCAGAGCTGCCACGTTGCCTGTGGATGAAAGACAACAGGCAGGGCCCCAAGGGGCTGCTGAACCTGCAAGATGGAGCCACAGCTTGGACCTCGTGAGCTGTCTCAAAGGAGACCCCCGTGGTTTTTCCAAAGGTACGAGACAACAGGCCGATGCTGAACGAAAATATAGATGTGGGAACTGGGAAAGAGGAGATCTGGGAGAATAAGCCAGGAAGTGAGTTTGGTTATGCCGGGCTCAGTGAGGAGATTAAGAATTCCCAGTCAGCTACTGGTCTGGACTGGGGAGAAGGATTTGTGGGTTACCAGCGCAAGGACAGCACTTGCCTGCATGGGTGAGACTACCACTGCTTTTAGTGGGAGCTCAACCAAATCAGATCTGGTAGCCCTGGGAAATCCCACCCATGCTGTTTTAGACCATCAGTGCAGGACACCGCGGTAATTATTTCTCTTTTTTAAATAACAGTGCCCTGTGGAGTAGCCGTGCTGCTCTTCAGAGTAAAATTCTGCCTTTCCACAACTGGCTTAGAAGTCCTTTGAGAGTTTTGTTTCTCTATATGCTTAATAATTGGTACCTGCAACTTTAAAATGCAAATGTCTCAGCTGCTGAATTGTCCCCAGCCTTCCTCTTCCCTGTAAGCTTATAGTCCTCTCAGTGATCCAGAGCGTGCAGGAATGCCGTATTCCAACTCATTGTCCAGTCAATAAAGTGAAAAATGCCATTCCTGTTTTAGCAGATGGCAGCAGAAATGCAATACAAGGAGCAAGAACGCTAATATAGAAATCAATAACTATTACAGTTTAAATCACACTGCAGTCCTGAAACGATAATAGCAATCCTTTAAAAGCTAATGCTGATCCTGTTTGTATTAGAAATCGGTTCAATGTGTTTCAGGTTTTAATTCTGTTACAAAAATAATTACCTTTTAACCTAGACCCTCCAACCCCAAGACCCCTCCTCTTCCCACAGACCCTTGCTCCCACAAAGGAAAACAAACCAACCAGCAACAAAACCACCCCAAACAAACCAACCCAGCCGCTTCCTTCCTCACTCTATGGCCAAGAATATGAGGAAGGGATTTTTACAATGGCGATGGCTGGGAATTCCCACCACACGTGTGGCACGGGAAGTGCAAAGGGATTGTGCAAAGGGAGCTCTATCTATTGCTGGGCAAAGCCACAAAGAATCATGAAGAAGAAAGCGAGTCTGTAGAAACTGCTGACAGAGCAAATGCTTCCTTCTTTGAGTAAAACTGAAGTCTTTTCATGCTAAAAAACAACTTTTTTGATATAATCAGGAGAGCTACATGCACAACAAACCCGTACTCTGTTAGTTCTCCGCATGCAGCCAGCGATTAGCACAAAGTAAAAACTGTTTGATGAATCATTTATATGATAAATAGCAAAGATTAAATGTGGGGGGAGAAAACTGCACCACCTCCTGCGTGTGCTGGATGACCTGATGAACCCGAGAGAAGGTGGACAGAGCGAGTCATGAGTGCAGGGAGAAAGCCCACAGCCGGACTGGAGCATCCCTTCAGATCCCAACCCTGCACGAGCTTGCGAAGCGGCTTTATGGCTACAAGGACTAGAGTGCTTTGGGCATATAGCAAGGGAAAATGGAATAAATTATATTGCCACTACTGCCAGCAAAATACTACATTCAGCATTGGTGTTCACACATCAAGAGAGAGCTTGATAAATTGGATATGGCTGTAAGTCGTGAGACTGATTAAAGGATGGGAAAACACATCTTAGAGTGACAGTCTCAAGGAGTTCAATTTATTTAGCTTATCAAAGAGAAGGTTAAGGCATGTCTGATCACTAAGTAAATACTTACCTGGGGAAAGCGAAACCGATAAGAGGAGGCTTTTCATCCTAGCAAAGGTGCAACAGTCCCTCAGGCAGAATATGAAACCAGACAAATTTAGGCTGGCAAAAGCCCCACACTTTTAATAATAACCCACTGGATGAATTGCTGATAATTTTAAAATTATAAATTAATGTTTCTTTAAAAGATATGCTATACCACAAAGTGAAATCCAGGCCAGATCCCAAAGTTGAAAAAAAGCCTAGAATAATAGATAATTTTTGATTAGCCGTTTGATTTTTCATTTTCTCTGCTTCTCAGCATTCAACAAAAGTTGTTTGATTCAATAAAAGAACCTCAGTGTCATGCCGTGTTGCTTCTAGCTCATTTTGCCTCTCCAAAACCTATTCCTTTCTACTTGAGTACGAACCAGTAGGCCTTTAGTTGCAATAATTTATATTAGTGTTCTCAATGGTACATATATTACTGACAGTCTCACATCTCTATCAACCAACACCCGCTCCCACTTTGTGCTTCCTTGAGCACTCCTTTGCTCCTCCTGTTGAGCAGCCACTCTGGAGCTCAGCTTGCCTGAGCCCTGCTTGGTCCCCGGGTCACAGCAAAGGCTGCTCCTACCCCAGCCTTGACTGTATCTCCCCATATCTACTCCCTTCAGATGTGTCCTTTTTAACTGCCCTGGAGCAGAGCTGGCCTGCAGAGCTTCAGGTTCCCCCGTTGCCTTTCAAACCTATGGAAGAAAGTTTCTGGCAGCTTTCACCTGGGTCACCTCAGTGCTACAGGCAAAGAAAGTAGAGAGGGGGAGAGAAAGGGAGGAAAACAGGAAAAAAAATAATTTAAAATCTACATTTTCCTCCTCAGGAAAGGCAATAGGAGATACCCTGGTAACTGAGGTCTTCTGGCTGCCCCACTCCAGCGATGACAACAGCAGTCAGGAGCAGTGAGCAAAGAAAAAGGCTTGTCAAACACCATTGAATAGAACGCGTAGGTACCAGTGAAACCCTCCAAGCAAGCCCTGGGCTGGGTAGAGGAGCTGCTGACCTGCTGCCAGCCAGCCTGGGTTTGTGCCAGCCCCAGGGAAGCAGCAAACAAGCTGTCCTACCCACCGGGCTCCCCGGGCTCCTCGCGCCCAGGTGGCACCAGCCGCCCAGCCTCCCGCTTGGCAACCGGATTTGGGACCTTTTGGAAGCACTGAAACGTTTCCACCGTCTGGTGTTTGTGAAATATTTTGGAACTGCAAACCAATTAAAGTGTTCTGTTTGCCCTACTTGGGATGATCAGAGTATTGAGAACGTTATTATCACTCCCACTGTTTTGCCTGCCACGAGTCCCCCCTCCCGGCCACGCTGGCTGGGCTGGGCAGGATGGCAGGATGGCAACCGAGTCCTGTCTCAGCTCTTTTAACCATTTCTGTCACTCAGGGAACGACTCTGTGGTTATTCACGTGAGATGCGACATATTTATTCATACCTACTGATTTTGTTTTCAATTGAATGACCAGTCTCTATTTGCCAAAATAACCCCCTCGGAACAAAGCCACTGGCCCAGGAGGCTGCTCCAGCCCAGGGCACAGCTGAGCCCCAAACACCTTGTCAACAGGAGCGGGTTCCCATCGCTGCCGAGAGCGCTGCCGCCATGGACGAGCCCTCCTCCTCTGCCTCTCTTGCTGCCAGCGTGTTTGCTGGAACGGATAAACAGTTTTTTTGGGAGGGACCAGTTTTTCACTCCGTGTTTGTCCGGTGCCGAGATCCACGAGCACTGCTCCGTTTTGCAGTGACAGTAACCACAACGTTAGAGCCACTCGTCCAAACGGCTCTGTCCACAATACGCTTCACAGCAGAGATCTGAGAAACAAGTAGCCTCTAATACGTATAATATTATGTGCGTATTGGGGTTTTTATATTCATTGATTTAAAAAAAACCACCAAACACAACTAACAGAGTGTCATTATTAAGAAAATCGAAACTTATTTGCTCCAATCTTGGCCTCGCTGAAGCCTGTGGGAATTCTGGGTTCAACTTCATACTTTCTTTTCTTTATCCCGAGTCTCGTTCGGGAGCAGCTGAGATCAGTCAGCTACGGAATTAACACAGCAACTTAGACACCAGCTTTAGCAGCCTTTGGATCAGCACCATAAATGATGATTTTTAAGAAATCTTGACAAGTACTGTACAACTAAAACAAACAAAATGGCTAATAGGTTACATACATCACTTAGTATAATAAACCTCTCCTGATTTATTACGTTTTTAATTCTTGCAATATGCAAAAAGGTTAAATTAATCATTTCTGTAGCGCCATAATAATATTGGGCTCCACTGACATATCTCTGCAGTGCAGTTCGCCTGAAGGACTAATAAAAACTGATCATTAGAACAACTGGATTTGGCTTTGATTAGAATCACCGTAGGATAAAGGGAATAAAATGAATTACAAAGAAAAATGGGTATAGTAAATGAAATAGACAGATACTAGTGAATACTGTGCATTAATATTTACTAAGGAATTAGAGATAAAAACTTTTAATGTGGTCAGCAATGAGGTGTGAAATGCACCGTATTAACAGGTTACTCGCTTCTGTGCCAGAATATCAACCAACAGGATAAGGTGCAATAAGGGGTCATTTCCATCCTTCTGCACTTAATTACACTCTCCTCCATTTGGAAACACAAGCAAAGCTTTTAAACAGAACCACGCAAAATAATTGCATATACACAGAGGAAAAATACAATATTTTGCCTGGACTGAAGAGCAACCACAGGCTCCCACCATGACTGCTCCTATCACATTTTCTGTACGTACCATTTGCACAGGCAAAGCTGTTTTTCCTCCGCAAAGTGGCAAATTTTTACCTGAAAAATTACCAGCTGTTTCTCTAGCACAAGTGGCAAATTATTTAATAAAAAATTAAAAACGGACTGCCTTTTTTTTTTTTATTTAAATGAGCAGTTCCCCCTTCTCCCTTTCAAACTGGTCCCACTAATATCTAGAGGCAGAGAATATTGCGATTTATGCTTAATAGTTCTTTACAAAGGACACGTCTCTGGTTTGCATACACCACGCTGGCAACCTAATACCAGAGAAAGAGGGTGGAAAACCACCTGCTTTGCAAAGGTAACCAATCCTGTTAACTACCTGCAATGACATGGCTCTTAGAGCCATTCATTGTTCTTGGAGGAACAATGAGAGTTTCTCACTCAAATCTGGGACCTCCAGAAGTCGCATTTTACAAAATAAGCATCAGTTTCAATGTTTTCAGTATAGCTAAACTTCAGAAGAAGGAATAGGTGCACTATAAAATACTTACAGTATTAGAGGGTCAGGGATGCACTGAGAGGTGAGTTTTTGTAGGCACATTGTATAGCTCTGAAGGTACCTCCAGAAGGTAATTCTAAGCCAGGACCTGAGTCAGCAGCTTTGGATTACCTTCGGGAGTAGAGATTGTCCCACCATTCAATGTCTACTCAGGATCACAGAATGATATGGGGTTAGAAGGGACCTCTGGAGATCATCTAGTCCAACCCCCCTGCCAAAGCAGGTCCACCCAGAGCAGGTTCCACAGGAACTTGTCCAGGCGGGCTTTGAACATCTCCAGAGACGGAGACTCCACCACCTCTCTGGGCAGCCTGTTCCAGGGCTNAGTCCAACCCCCCCTGCCAAAGCAGGTCCACCCAGACCAGGTTCCACAGGAACTTGTCCAGGCGGGTTTTGAATGTCTCCAGAGATGGAGACTCCACCACCTCTCTGGGCAGCCTCTTCCAGGGCTCTGCCACCCTCAAAGTAAGGAGGTTCCTCCTCATGTTTAGGTGGGACTTCTTATGTTCAAGTTTGTGCCCGTTTCCTCTTGTCCTGTCACTGGCACCACTGAAAAAAGACTGGCCCCATCCTCTTGACACCCTCCCTTTAAGTATTTATAGGTGTCGATCAGATCCCCCCTCAGTCTTGTCTTCTCCAGAGTAAAAAGACCCAAGTCCCTCAGCATTTCCTCGTAAGAGAGATGCTCCAGGCCCCTAATCATCTTTGTAGCCCTCTGCTGTATCCTCTCGAGCAGTTCCCTGTTCTTCTTGAACTGGAGAGCCTAGAACTGGACACAGTACTCCAGATGGGGCCTCACCAGGGCAGAGGAGAGGGGCAGGATGAGCTCCCTCGACCTCCTGGTCACACTCTTCCTGATGCACCCCCAGGATGTCTAGGGAGAGCTGCTTTCCTGAAACAGGCTGTGAAAATAGGACTCTTAATGCATCAAAACAAAGAATGAGGAATTCCACATGTGACTATACGCTGGTAACTCTCGTGGCAGTGTTTTGAGGACCTTCCACACAGAAATCCCACTGACTGA
The DNA here is from genome assembly GCA_033628505.1 of Tringa tobata. Taxonomy (NCBI): domain Eukaryota; kingdom Metazoa; phylum Chordata; class Aves; order Charadriiformes; family Scolopacidae; genus Tringa; species Tringa tobata. The sequence goes on along the minus strand of JAHREE010148395.1, from coordinate 5,671 downwards.
ACACCCTCCTTATGACAGAGCAGCCAGATCAAGCTCTGAAAACAGAGCTACTTTGAGACTTCTTGAGCCCTGACGCTGCACGTGTGCTACATTAAGTTTCTGAAACACACATGTAATTTTCCTTGACTCTGGATCTAGGGCAGAAGAAAAAAGGACAAACGCCTCTTCCCTGAGGCAGGTGCTTTTCACCAAAGCATAAGATGTGATGCTGGGATGGAGATGAAGCTCATGAGCAGTTCCAGCAGCATTATCTCCTGCCCATCAACATTGCTGCCAGTAACACACCATGTAATGATGAAGTAATGATGTTGAGGGGTTTTTTTTGTTGTTGCTGTTGTTGGATTTTTTTATTTTAAAACACACACTTCTCCTGTCAAGATACCCGAAACAGCTCATTGAGGAAAATCAAAAATAGCAATGGTCAACATTTTAGAAAAAAAATAATCAATGTAATAAGCATAACTCCTATTGTCAGTGCCACTCAATCCACATCGATCAGGTCCGAGCTCTTTTAGCCACTTGGGCATAGAGTTGAGCTGCGCAGCGTGACCCAAAGGTCAGTGATGTGTGACCACTTAAAGCTAGGATTGGAAATAACCATAAGCCAAAGACGTCCCTATTGATTAGTAAACAAAGGCAAATGCACTGCGGAGCCTGTTTGCAGAAGGTCCCTTAAGATACACTGAAACTAGTATCTACATCCCTATTTTATACTGGTACCCAACACACAGCCTTCATACCCACACCAGAAACGGTCACAAGAAAAGACATCACCACAGCTACAGTGGGGGCTTCCCAAAATTCCCCAGTCTCTGAGGTCAAGGTGACAGGTTTGGAAGCATTGCTGCTGGGGACAGAGCCAGCCCAAGTGTCCCCAGTGCCCGGTGCTTGCACTGTAGCCCCCACGGACAACCTGTGTGCCAACACACATGCCCGTCTGCTGGGATGATAAACGGGACTGCAGAAGTGACAGGTTTCTACTCTAGATCAGTTCTTCAAGCTTCATCATGTGCCCACGCACAGAGCTTTGCAGAAGTAATGGAAGGGGAGGAATGGGGCAGGAATAAACAGGGAGGCACTAATGGGACTGACCCTTTCACACCCTTTTTACTCCCCGTGCCTTGCTCCTGTTGGGAAAACAAACAGCTCCTCACTTCTGGAAACACACCCAGGTCTCTGCAGGGTTTGCTGAAGCGCGGATGCCCAAAGCTCAGCTACATCTCCAGGATGGCACGGGTGAGACGAGGGAAACCGTCACCAAAGGGAGGGTCTGAGAAGGGCAGAATGACACACCTCACCCAGCCCAGGCAGCGAGAGCTCGCAGGGAGCCAGCAGGGACAGAGGAGCAGTTGAGCTGAGCCAGTGACAGGTACGATACGGTATGTAAAATATGTCTGACGATATTTAATTGCTTAAGGTACAAGTTACAGATTGTTTTTCACTGTTCTGATATTTTGTTTCTACCTTCACATGTAGCACATTTACAAAAGAAGACAATGCAGAATAAGAGATGCTGTCGATGCAGTTATGCAGCAACTACAGAAGATGCAAGAAATGAAGAGAGACAAACAGAGAAAGTTTCTGAGAAAAACTCAGACACACTGAGGTTCAGTGAGGGATCTCTCGCTTCCTGAGATAATAGCAGGTAAGATGAAACATCCATATTTTTTGCTCAGCAAAATAAAGACTTACTTTACAATAATAATCTAGGTGGCATATCCTCACGGCACAGCACGGTGTAGCTCTCACACCGAATTAGATCATGAGGACAAGTGTTACTCTCACGCTGCGAACAACCTGCAGGATTGCAAGCAACCCATCTGGTGAAGCTTTAAAGTAGGTAAGTACAATTAATGTCAGTTAATATTTTTATGGAAAATAGGTCTTGTCAAAACCAAAACAAAACCCAAAGGAAATCCCCTGGTTTCTCACCATAACAAGACCATGTTTGATTAATAATGATCGTTTTATCGTTGTGATAACGTTTAAGTTTTTGTATGGGGTTTGATTTAGTGCAGCATAACTCTCTGATTACAAACACATTAATGACAAGTCAACTGAAAAAATTGAAGTGCTAGCATGCCAAAGGGAGAATCATTAAAAGATGTTTTTAGTGGGATTTCCTAAAGAATTGTTACTAGCCTCCCTATATTTTTCAACGCTTCCATCCACACTACAGATGCAAATAAATTACTGCTACTAAAACCTGTGGGTAACACAGGTAAATAAAGAAGAAAAAAAGGTGGTTATACTAAGGAATACAGATTATCCATCACATTCAAAGAAAATATACTTTAATGAAACAAAGTGTGCCTTATAAGCACGTTCAGACACGTTAATCATTGATCATCCTGATCAGCATCTTAAATTGACTGCAGGTCACTACCTCATCTGGCCTTCAAACAAGACTAGAAACATGGCAGCTACTTGAAAGAGAGGCCAAATAAAGCAGAGTTTGTCTGACTTTTAAAGCTTGTATTTTTTTTTTTTATTCAAACATTAAACACACAGGCCCACAGAGAAATGCAATCCCAATACCAACGGAATTGTCACTGAAAGCAATATATGAGTCATGAAAAATATTATTGCACATTTTGCACCGTACATTGTAACACGCACATTGTAAATGGCTACAGCGATGCCTACGAAGAAATACTTCTGCTTCTCATCATTTATTTCTGCCTTTTCTTGTGCCTTCTGCTCTTTGGCATTACTGCCAGTAGCGAGCCTTTATCACCTGCATTTGCTGTCCCTGGGAGGACATTCACGTACCCCTCTGCAATTCAATGTGCAACTTGAAGATGTCTCTTTCCCTCTCCTTTAATTGTTCTAATCTGCTAACTACGTGAGCTGGCATGGTAAGAGTTCATCGTTTGTTCTCTCAGTATAATTAAGAGTAGTATGTGGCCCGACTTGTTTGGGGTATGACTGCTACAGACGTCACGAAACACAACAGGATTTTGATCCTAGTGCCTTCCTTTCCTCCCCTACACCATGTCTCAGGACTCTCAAAATCCATCCTCCTCCCTCCTTGTACTTCCCCGTGTTGTACCCTCGGAAGAGCTTCACTGAATTGGCTGTTACACATCTTACTCCTGAAAAAGGCCATGTACACATAAGCACGTGAGCAATAACTCATAAACCCAGCTCGATGGCATGAGCTGGGGTAGGTGACAGCCAGGTCTCCGGGGTGAATTTACACAAGCACATTTGCCCCATCTACCATCTCATTTGCTCTCCGGGAAAACGTTAGGCACAAGGAATTATGCAGACACGGAGTGCTGTGAATGGAGGGCTGAGCGGGGAAAAGCTTGTGTTTTCTTAATGAGCACCTGCTGTAGGAGATGCTGCCAATACCCTGCGCAGATGACACCAGCAAGAGAAAGTCAGGTATTGATCGGTGCCTCCAGGGCGCGGGAGGGATTGTTAAGGGCCTTCTGAAAGCACCACCCCCAGCAGCTCCTGGGAGAGGTGCGAGGTGCCGGTAATAGCATTATCCCTGCAGTCCCAGTTACCCGGATCCGCAGGGCCACGGAGCAGAACCAGCAAGAGTTCAGCTTTGCTGAAAGGGAGATGCAAAGCAGCATCCCATTTACCAACGCCGTCGCTTTAAAGGAGCTATAGATTAAATAAAGTCCAACTCGCCGTTTCCGAGTAGGCAGATTGTTGTGGGTAAGACACTTCCTACTGTGTTGACTTCTTAAATCTACCGGTGCCTGCTCAAAAAGAGCTGAAACTGATTATCCTCAACGTGCTAAATGTCACTTAGTCATGATATGCAAGGTTTCTTCCTGCTGCCCGGGGATGGGAAGAAAAACAGACTGAGCTATAATTTCATAGCAGGGAGAGAAAGCTCGGTCACCAAAGGGCCAAGGAAACGTTGCCAAGCTGGTGAGGGTGGCAGGAGGTGGAAAGAATGGGGAAAGGAAGAAATAATACATACTTTAACTGTCGTGAAAGCTTTAAGGAACTACATTTAAAAAAAAAAAACTAAGATATTTTAAGGAGATGAAACACTTGCTAATGTGATGCTTATATTAAAATTGTAGCCAGATTGGAGAGTGGTATAAAACATGTCACTGGAACCAGCATTTCCATATTGTATGTTGTGATTTTTGCCTTGAGGGCAGAAAAAGAAGCAAATGCAATGGGATATTTCCACTCCCCCACCCCAGCTGAGTTTCATGCAGTTATATCAGCAGGCTTACGTACTGGTATAATGGAAAGGGGGTATTTTTAACTGAATCAGACAATTCAGCATTTTTTTGACTCTTCAATGATAAGATATTAACCTGGGGAAGGTATTTTTAATTCCAATCAAGTACTGTTTAATCTTGGTAAAATGCTGGGATGTTAGGCACTGCAACTTGTAAAATGACAGTAGAATTTTATTAATATTTGTTGCAGCAGTTCTCTGGGAAAAGCAACTGTGAGGGACAGAGAATGGAAAGGAAGGAAAGGTAAGTGGTTTCTTTGGAATGAACCCCGGGTCACTCCACTCAGCAGAGATGCCGTGGTGACATTTCTCCTGTTCCCAGGGACATGTAAAGACCCCTCCTGAAAAGGAGCAAAGCCAACTTTAACTGGAGTTCTCAATCCAAATGGGAGAGGGGACACCTTGATCTGGTGTGGGGCTCATTACTAAATACTTTGCATAAGAGTTTATGATCAGGAGAAAGGAACGAATTATTCAGACAAGAAGAGGCTGCTGACATGAGTCGAAGGCTTAGCAGAAAAGAGCTTTATATCCTTAGGAAACCTTTTGTCTAAGAGAAGCTGCATCTTGTGCAGCACAACATTCAGAACAGCAAGGGTGAAGCATCTTTCACCTCTGTCTGTAACCAAAGAGGTCACTGCAAAGATGATGTGTGTTCAGAAGCCAGATGTTCTAGCAAACGTGGTTTCTCTTACACTCAAGCATAAAAAATAGTGTCAACAAAAAGACCATAAACAAGCTCCTCTGGATTAAGTTGATACTACTTAAAAATAACTAGGAATAAAATATCTAGATACTCTGGACTATTTTCCATGCTATTTATTGCACTTGGGAGAAAAAAAAAACATGCACTGGGCAGGTTCTTCATGGGTGGTGGGGTAGAGGATGACAGGAATTACAGTAAAATTGTCCAAAAGACTAATGGGTACACACCTCCCTGTGCGGAAAGCTCCAAAGCTGGGAAGTGGCTAATAAAATATCTTATTTAAACCTCAGACCCACTTAAATATAGAAATGTCAATAATAGTGATGAGGCAGATGGCGAGGACCTGAGGAGAAGTTTGGCAGCCCCTAACCTCCCTCTGAAAACTGAATTCTGGTTGTTTCTTCAGTGAGTCAGTGTCTGTTAAATTGACTGCCCCTGTGATTTCAAAAAATATGTCTGGTACAGCACCATTCCTTATGCCCGCACCAGCCTCGGGTTAACCCCTGTGCCCCCAAACCACACACCAAACAGCCAACCAACAAAAGCAAAGTTGCCCCTGAGCTGCAAACACTTGACCAGGTGGGGTGAGCTTCACCCCAACACTGCAGGGACCAGGGCAGCGAGAGAAGTGTCCCGTGGGGAAGGATGGGTTATTACTGTGGAAAACACTATTTCTCCTCCATGTAAGTTAGAGCTTTTTGCTGTTTCATCTGCCCCAAAAGCAGAGACTATGCTTTCCTCTTGACCCC
>JAHREE010148394.1:0-13173 GCA_033628505.1 Tringa tobata | reverse complement strand
CCCAGGGGTGAAATCAAATCACAATTAAATAAAGCCCAACAGGAATAAATAATTGTCATTAACAATGACTTCTAATAACTGCCTGTAACCAAATAATTTAGCCTCTCAGAGCAGACCAGTTCCTTTCAAACTCTCTGGTGTGGCTGTCCAAGGCTCCCTTCACAAGAAGTGAGAACATTAAAAAAGGAACCTCTAAAAGTTTTGAAAAAAAGCCAATGAGGGTTTCTAAGCTACTGTATGATGCAAGATTAGCAGAAGGGAATGGTGGTTTTCTGGCTGCAAGGAGGAAACAAAGTACTGGATCTCCTGAGGCGCTGGTTGCCCACCTGCACTGGTTTTGGCTGGAGTCACTTGTGTCTGGAGAGTTTGCACCGGAGAGTTAGGGCTATGAAGGTGATGAGGGGACTAAAACATCTCTCTTATGTGGAAAGGCTGAGGGACTTGGGTCTGTTTAGTCTGGAGAAGAGAAGACTGAGGGAGGATCTGATCAACACCTATAAATACTTCAAGGGTGGGTGTCAGGAGGATGGGGCCAGTCTGTTTTCAGTGGTGCCCAGTGACAGTACAAGAGGAAATCAGCACAAACTTGAATATAAAAAGTTCCACCTAAACATGGGGAGGAACTTCTTTCCTGTGAGGCTGGCAGAGCCCTGGAAGAGGATGCCCAGAGAAGTGGTGGAGTCTCCATCTCTGGAGATGTTCCAAACCCACCTGGACACGTTCCTGTACAACCTGCTCTGGGTGGACATGCTCTGGCAGGGGGTTGGAGGAGATGATCTCCAGAGGTCCCTTCCAAGCCCTTTCCAGTCATTCTGTGATTCTGTGACACAGAAGGAGCAGAGAAACAGGAGGGAAGGGTGAGGAGCATTGGGGTTACAGCCATAAGTTCCTGCAGTTACTTGGTTTGGGCAGGTGTGGGGAGTGTCCTTGTCCCTCCCTTCCTGACAGCAGTGACTGCTGCTGTGATTAACCCCCTCAATGGGCTGCTCACGGCCAACAGCCCACCTCACCGTGGATCCTTGTGCCACCTCCAGAGACCCACACCTCTCTGGCTCTGTGGTTTTGTGCCATAAGAGGTATCTCTTTTACCTACACAGCCTGAGCAATGGAGCCGATGTAAATGACCCCCCCGGTGCGTGGTTCGGTGAGTGCCCACGTCCCAGCCAGCGCTGCACAGCGTGGCTTGGACCTGCCTTTATCTGAGTGTGTATGAGATGTCTTTGCTATGGCTTTCTGATTTAGATACACTCCAAATTGCTGCTCGGTGGCAGCTGCAGACACCGGTGGCATTTATGGGGGCATCATTTCAAACATCTGCCTGGTGAACCCCAGGGGAAGGCATCTTTCCGGACAGAGCCCCACCATGGTGGTCCTTTCCCCCCATCACCATGGCTTTCTTCGTGTACCAGGTGCGATGGCTCCTCTTTGCTGCCTGACCTTGCATCCCTCACAGCAGGACAGAACCCAGACGAAAATATCACCTTGTTCGTACATAATAAAAAAGTCATTTTCACCCCAAACCAGGACTAGTTTTGCTCTGAAGCTGGCACGCTCTGAATGGAAAATGGGCCTGATACTGCTTTTAACAAAATGTGCAGAAGTGAACCCATTTGTTTATACTGCGCTAGGAAAATCCCTTTACTTTGCTGTAGTTACAAATGTTTTTCGCACTACTGTTCGGGACTTCTGTTTTTTCATGTCTCGCCTAAAAGGCAACTCTCTGCAGCTGCCGAGTACTTCTCAACCCCATTTGTGGGAAATGGTTGCGCGCTGAGTCAGAGGGAAGAATGACACTTATTGAATCCCCAGCACCAGCGTCCCGTGGGTTTTCCTTGGAGGCCTCTCAACTAAATATTAGCTAGGAAAACACGGGGCCGCGGGGAGGGACGGCCGCCCCAACTGCAGCCAGCGGCTCACCTATGGCCGTCCCCTCCACACAGACATGGCCGTAACCCGCGCAGCCCGGGCCCTGCCTTGGCGTGAGGTCAGGCACGGTGGCTTTTGCATCCAGAGCTCGCCTCTCACTGCACACGTTAATTCTTTCCAAGCAGGGGATGATGTTCTACCTTCGGCAGCAGCAACTGAGCCTGTTGCTCTTCGACAGCAAATTAAAATATGTCCAGGCAGCTTTTGCGGCCTCTCCCCGGCCCCAGCTCTGGCTCTGTGTCCTGGGCTGAGCCACACAGGACTAACTTTTCTTCTAATGCTGGGGAAAACCGCACTTTTAGAGGACTCAGTTGTCTGAATGCGTGAAAATATTTACTTTATAGACAGCTAAGCTGTGTGGGATTCAAAGTCTCAGTGTTTTTAAGCCTTGCCAGGCTGCAGAGATGACGAGGAGCAAGGCCTGGGCATTGACCCAGCCTGCCCAACAGGATTATTTCATACCACAAACACCACATTCAATATAAATTAGGAAAGTTTGCTACATAGCTCTCTCTCCCTTGATGGTGGTGGTCCAGAGAAATTCTTGTCCTGGTGCCGTACCCCTGAACCCTTCCCTTCCTCCCAAGGCCATTGCGCTCACCGGGTCCCACATTGGCTGGGAGTGCATGGCTTCCTGCTGATAGAATGGGCTGGGTGTAATTCTTATATATCTTGTATTACTATCAATATTAATACTGGTTCTTTGGTATTATTCTTAATTATTTAGTCTTATGCTATTAAATCCATTTATATTTCAAACCTCGTGTTTTCTTGCTTTTCCTGATTCCCCTTTCCGGGTGGGGAGGGGTCATCAAGTGATAGAATAATTGTCTAAATGGCAATAAATTGTTATGGGTTTTCTCAAACCGTGACAACCTGGCAGGGGGGTAACAGCACCAGACAACAGAGGTTCCCTGCTCCATGCACTGCTTTTCCATAGCCAAAGCCATCCTTCCAGCACAGGCTTTAGTTGTGGAACCCCAGCATTTCCTCTCCATCCTTGCTTCCCTCTTCTGAGAAGGTAAGTTATGGGACCCCAGAGGTGAGGAAGAGGAGAAATGGGAAAGTAAAGTGCTGAGAGCAAACCTGTGCCTTGGGGCTTCTGAGACCTGGTCATGTTGGAGGAGTAATTTCTTACTAAACTTAGTTACATGCCTACTGATCTGAGCAAATCGTGACCAAGAGAGGATCATGGTGTGTCTCCGAGTCCTTTACATCCTCACATCTTTCTGGGCTGCCAGGAACCGGGGGGCTCAAACTGGCTCAGAGATCAACCTATGACTCAGGTCTGGAGTGAGCAAGAGACATTTCCATGTGGAAACAAGCCCTTTTCACCATCAGAATGGGTGAAGCTGTCTTAGGTAGGCTCGGTAGCTGCAGAATTGGCTGCCAAAATAGACATTTATCAACAATTGCTCTGAAGAGAATGTTTTTCTTAATGGCAAAGCAGTATTATGTTGATGGTGTAAAGAACATTTTTAGAGTGAAAAAGTTCTTCTTTAAAATAGGATCTTTTTGCTACAGACTCATGTAAGTCTAGAAGTATGTTATTTTCTGCTATACAATAAAATGGGCTGTATTTGTTATTCTTCTGTCGCACAGATGCTTTTTAAAAAATTTCTAAGAACTCTGAAAAGGCTTGATGGCAGAAGATATTTTATGCAGTCTGGAGGCATCCATTACACAGGAGATGTATTCTATAGTCTTTTATGTAGGCTTTGCATTCTTTGTTTTGCCTGAATGTGTTTTAAAGTGCTGTTAGCAGAATAAAAGACATTCAGGTGAAACAAAGACAGTACTCTTTCCTCTGGTATGTGTGAAGGCAAAAGAGAAATGGAAAAAAAACATCACTCAACACCCTTAGCAGATGTGAAAAGTGCTCAGATCTTTGCCCAAATCTCCCTGTCCTCCCAAATTATGCCCAAAATACCACTGAGCACACAGGTCAGGAGTGCTGAAGGAGGCTGTGGGACCGAAGGGTGTCATACTGCCAGTAATGAATCAATTTAGCAGCCCCTGGAAATCTCAGCAGGAGCTTTCGATGGGTGGTCAATAAAAGGTCCCTGAGGCAGCTGATATTCCTCTTGTCTCCTAGAAGACTCTTTGAACTCCAGTTTTTGAACTTTGGCTCCAGTTATGTCACCAAATTTCTGGCAAGGTCAGGCGTTTCAGGGCGGTCCCCTGCCAAATGGAGGTTATGCTGGCAGAGCAGTTTCAGGTGCAGAAAGGATGGGATTTCTTCCTTTTCTTCATGAGCTATTGCATAGTACTGGCAATTCAAAATGACTATTCCCGTACAGCTCAAGCCTGGACACATTTCAGTGGGCTGAGAAGATCCTTAGTACTCTCTCTTGCAAGGTCCTGTTCTTAGGCATCAATAATTTTGTTAAATTTTAACCATTTGGTCTGACATTTTCTGTCCTAGGTGTTGGCCTCAAGATTTTTGCTTTGGTTGTGGGTTTCTTGTTGTCTTCTGTTTTTAACAAAAGGTGAAGGAAGAACTGGAAATTTCAGCAATTTGGCATGATTCCTGAGCACTGGCCCAGGTTGCCCTGAGAAGCTGTGGCTGCCCCATCCCTGGAGGGGTCCAAGGCCAGGCTGGACGGGGCTTGGAGCAACCTGGTGTGGTGGGAGGTGTCCCTGCCCAGGGCAGGGGGATTGGAACTGGATGATCTTTAAGGTCCCTTCCAACCTAAACCATTCTACGATTCTATGATTGATTCTGTGACTGAGATCTAGCTCTGGACTGCTGCATGGAGCAAGGTCTAAGCACCTTGGTGAACCTCAACCTCATGGAACCTATGAGGCTGGGGAACAAACTTGTGTTTTTTCTAAGAGGACCAGGCCCAGTTATACTGCAGAGCTGCTTGTTGCCTGTATTTTACAACTTCTTTCCCCAATCCCAGCTTTGAATATTATATTCATGGACACTAACCTTTCTCAAGCCATCAGAAGTGTTTTCATTGATTTGACTTAGCCAAGGTTTCAAGCCAGATCCCAAAAAAGAGATAAGTGGTGATTTTCTTTCAGTTCAATGGGGGCTAAACCATAGCATCTGGAATATTCCTCTCCTGGACTGAAGGATAGAGTATATATTGTGTAGAGTTTAAATCAGACAAATATAATTAAAATATCTGTTGTGTTGGCTGTTGCTGGAGAATGTTAACAAGTTTTGAGTACGTAATCCAGGGTGAGGAGGGTTTGTCCTTGGTTTCAGAAATCTGATGTCCCTGTGGTCATAATTTTTGCAACTGTTTATCACTGGTGGTCAAGCAATAACTCTTTCACAGGACAAACTTTAATAACGCTGAGGAGCCGGTCTTCTTAAGCAGGTTAAGGCAGAGCCGTTCTCCAAGAAGATGTGTTGATCTTAATAGGATTTTTTACCTCTTTAGTAGCTAGGGGTATAACTTAGCTTGTAGTGTGCTCTGATCATTTCTGTTTGTTTTTTTTTTGCCATTGTAGAGGGCTTTTGCATCAGTGGTTCCAAGCTCTTTCCACTTTCTGCATGCATCTTACTTTTAATTTCTTGGAAATGACTTAGTAGAAGTTTCTGGATTTAATTTTGGGTGTATCAAAGCAAGTATTTGTGATGAGTTGGATATGTAGGAGACATGCTAAAGTCTCCTTTGGAGACTATTTTCATTGAAAGTCTCCACATACATTGACTCAGAGGTTGCATAAGAAGGCACAAACAGCCATATTGGGTCTCACTCCTTTTCCAAGCTGAAGACCCTGCTGGAGACAGGGTACTGCACCATACAGACCATTGGCCTAGCCCAGCATGGCAGAGCTGATGTGTGCTTTAGCACCCTCAACACCTCGCAGCAGGGACTCCTGCAGCTGAACGACCTGTTGTGCAAAGAACCATTTTCTTTTATTTAGCTTTAGCCTGCTCCTTTCTCCTCTCAGGTGAATGCTCCTCGGTTCATGTATTGGAAGAGATGGTGAAAAATTTATCAAGTGTGGAAAGAGTAATCAGCAACTATTGAGAAGGTTTAAATATAAAAGAGCCGTTAACATTTTGTTCTACTAAATTTTTGATATCAGTATCCCTTTCAGCAACATTCCCAGAAGCATGAACACATCTTGAGGATGTTCAGATGTCAGGAAGTCATTGAGATGACTTCCACCCCAGACACACGTCTCGGTTATTTGGCTTACAGTCCGATGCCTGTGGAACCTTGATGTTCCCATGGGCTGGGGTCCACGGGCAGCAAACTGGCCTGTTGCTTTGTCCTTCCCCAGCTTCACCACATCTCCTGCTGAAATGCGCTGTGTGCAAAGGAAATATGAGACACAGCAAATTAGGTAGTATTTTGGACTGAAATTAATTTGTTACATGAAATGACCATGAGCTCATATGGACTACACTATTTTGTTCAGTCTAAACTGGTCTTTTACACTATATTACTTACATTTAACACAAAAGTACATCCTATCTTTTTCTAGTTCAAAGCTGTTCTACAGGTCTATTTTCCTTTCTCCCTCTGCACAAACTACTCGCTCTGGGCAAGTGGTTTGGAAAATGTAAGTAAAGGGTAAGCAGGTTATTTCTGCCTTATGTAACAACTTTAAATCAGTATTTCTCTAACTTATTTAAAAGTAAGTCTGCATTACTTTCCTGTCACTCATAAATATTGATAGGTACTATGTGGCTTAATAAATAATTAGGACAATCAATTTAGCTTTGGAAACCATCTGAAGCTGCACTGGCTAATCTCTCATCAGCTAATAAATGTTGGCCAGCTGTGTTTGGCAGTGTCTTAAGAAATACAAGACACTTCAGATTTAATACAGTGAGCTTCTATTATTCTGGTTTAATTATTAACTTCCTATGTAGATGTTTTCATCCGTTGGTAGGGGGAACGCTTATTCTTTAGTGTTGCCATTTGGAGCACTGTCTGTCATCCAGGGGAACTGGTTTAAGGAAATGGTGGTGCTGGGGGCAAGGAAAGCAAACAGGTTCCTGTGTGTTACAATAGTGAAGGAAGAGGAAGAGAGAAAAATGTGCTTCTGGTCAATTTTTGCTTTTCCCGGGGATTTCCCTGAACTGCAGAAATCCACACAGCTCAAGAGGCAGCACGTGTATGGGAGTTTTGGGAACATGGGTCCATTACCCTGGGGTACGGCAATATGGGATCTCAGTGCATGACATCTGCTCTACAGCACCTGTGCCTACTTTTCCTCTGCTTTTAATATAAAATAAATGACTCATCTTTACTGGGAAAAATAACTGGGGACCAGCTTATGTGAAGTATCTTTGCATATGTTCCCCTTCATCCCCTTATTAATAATATTCCATCTGTCCTGGATGAGTTGAAATTGCCATAGAATCTTGAAGAATTAAAGAAAGTTTTTAATAATAAAATGAAACAAAATTAATAATCTTACCAGGTACTTGTTCTCAGTAAGAATGTCTGAAAAAACCTTTTTCCAATATATTTGCTCTGATTCCAATTGCAGCCTTCCTTGGGCCTGAACAGAGCACAGTTCTGGTGCTCAGCTGCAGCTCAGCTCTTAGGAAACACCATTTCTCAACTCGGCTGCTGTCTTCAAGAAATAAAAATTTCACCTGCTATTTCAAGAAGTAAAGCAAATATGTACCTTTACTGTTTGCACAGTGCAAACTAATTTAGCTAGTGTAGGAAAAAAAAAAGACAAAAAAAAAAAGACAACATCACTTTCCCATTAGAAAATGAGTGTTTAAATTAAAAAAAATAAATAATTTTTTTGCATCTTCCCAGTCTTTCTATGCTAAAGTTAAATTTTGAAGAATCCAAAGCAACACAAATTTTTTAAATTTTTTCTGCCATTGACAAAACCTCCCTTGGAGCCATGTTTTGTGTTTCAAGGAGTGCAAAGTGATATTCTTACTTCATGAACGTATTTTGTGAATAAGGAAGGTTTTACTGCAAGTCGTGAGCCAAATAAAATTTCAGTTAGAAGAAAGTATTGTGGAGGTAATATCCATTATAATTTGGGGTTAAACTACTTGAAACCATCTTCTTACGACAATATAGTCCAATAGGAGTTTCTTTTACCTGCTGGAAAGCTGAGGTTTTGGTATGATGGAACAGGGTTCAGGTTATTTGTTTTTTATATTTTTTTGGACTAATCTGAATGACATGATAAGGGCAAAAAATAAGTGTCCAGAGAGAAAACAGGAGAGAGCAACTCCCTCTGGTCATTCCTTGTCTCTGTTCTCACGCTGGCGTCCAGCAAGAGGTAAGAGAAATTACATGTAAAGACCTGACCAAGCCCCATCGATCCACAATGGAACACACTCAGTGAAACACATTTTGGGACAGTTTTACTGCCAAACACTAACAAGTATTTCCATTGGTCTTTTTTATTCTTCAGAACACCAGCCAGATTTTCTGGGGGCTTTTCTTGGGCATATCACTCCTGCCCAATGCTAGTGCTGTCTTTCTGCCAAATTTCATGTCTTTCACACAAGGATGGGAAGCAAAGCTTAGAGCTTTTCAACAAAGGAGTAAATTTTCACAGAGTATTTCAGGTATAGATACCGTTTCCAAGACATCTGTTATGAGTGACATCCTGCATTTTCCAGATCTTTGTTGTTGGACTCAACCACAACTTTTTTCGTTGAAATATTATTTTAGTGCTTAATTTTACACATCTGCATCTGAATACACACAGTTATATCTGTTCCAATGTTACTTTTCAGTTTTTGAGGAAACTAATGTTGATTACAAGTGTTTTATTCCCTTCCCTGTAGATTTTAAAAGGCAGTGCCTGTGGTTTTGCATGCAGCGAGGTGACAGACATATATTGTTACAGACACAAACACTTTCCAAATGAGTATGAAGGAAAGCATTGTCTTCACTGTCAATATAGTGTCGAGACTGATTGTAATTTAATTTGACGTTTGCCACCTGCATGTCACATAAAAAGCACCAAACACCAAACCAGGAGAGAAAGAAAAACAAATCCCTGACTTCTTGCCTTGGCCATAATAGAGCTGGAGTTATTTCAGGAGCAAGCTGGGTTGGTTTTCCCTGCGACTTAAAAATATACGAGAGAATGTGGTTTCCAAAAAGGAATCAAATGGGACAAAAAGCCAGTACTGGAAGAGAGAGAAAGACCCTTCCCAGATGCTGGGTTGGTTTTCACTGGGTTATACTGGTTTGGACCTTAGGAACATGGTGTTCCACCAACCACGATGTCTTCTCCTGTGGCTAGTGACAAATCCGCACCTCCTAGGGAGAAGAAAGCTATGGAGACTAAGGAAAACTAGTTTCTGAGAGCAGTATGTTTGCTAGGGAAGCACAATATAATTATGCAGACCGTTCCCATTGTCAGCCATTTCTAACAGTGCTTGCCACTGGCAAGGGTTGATAATGATGTCTCAGTAGTACTAGGTCCAGAGCATTGTCTTTTCCCTCCAGTGAGTGTGAAGGACAAACTCAGGATGACTCCTAGCAGNCGAGACTGATTGTAATTTAATTTGACGTTTGCCACCTGCATGTCACATAAAAAGCACCAAACACCAAACCAGGAGAGAAAGAAAAACAAATCCCTGACTTCTTGCCTTGGCCATAATAGAGCTGGAGTTATTTCAGGAGCAAGCTGGATTGGTTTTCCCTGCAACTTAAAAATATACGAGAGAATGTGGTTTCCAAAAAGGAATCAAATGGGACAAAAAGCCAGCACTGGAAGAGAGAGAAAGACCCTTCCCAGATGCTGGGTTGGTTTTCACTGGGTTATACTGGTTTGGACGTTAGGAACATGGTGTTCCACCAACCACGATATCTTCTCCTGTGGCTAGTGACAAATCTGCACCTCCTAGGGAGAAGAAAGCTATGGAGACTAAGGAAAACTAGTTTCTGAGAGCAGTATGTTTGCTAGGGAAGCACAATATAATTATGCAGAGCGTTCCCATCGTCAGCCATTTCTAACAGTACTTGCCACTGGCAAGGGTTGATAATGATGTCTCAGTAGTACTAGGTCCAGAGCATTGTCTTTTCCCTCCAGTGAGTGTGAAGGACAAACTCAGGATGACTCCTAGCAGCGTAAGGTAGGCTTTCCTACTCCTAATAGGGTTACTGATAAGCTTTTTCCTGTGAACAAAAATAATGGAAGCTCATCCCTTGAGCCTCTTTAGGATTGCTTGGGTGCTAAATCCTTTGCTTCAGCAAGTTCTCCTCAGTTTTTGCTAATTATATGGGCAAAACCTGGGCTCAGGATCATCTTGCTTCTCCCAATGTGGGTAAAATGCTGCTGACGGGGCAAAACAGTGGTGGTCTCTCTGCAGGGGGCAGAGGGGATGCAGGGGGCACTGGGGATGCAGGGCTTGTTCCACTGACTCTACTGTTATCTTGTCCCAGATGATGGCCACCTGAGGTACTCTGACTACCTCTTTTCATCACGGGTATGGTGGTATTAGCAAAGAAAAAACAGGTCGGCGGGTCACACACTCTTTTTGTTCCATGAGAATGTAAACCCACCTATTTTATAAGATCAGTCAGGTTACCTCTCAAGATAAACTTAAATGATGCATTCAGATTATAATCCCTTTGAGCCTGGGAAGCCTGAAGCTGCCTTGTCTTCATCTTGTTGTGATGCTCAGCAAAGCCAGCCACGGGTTGTGATCCCATTTTAATAGGCACTTTACAAATATAGAATAAAGAGCTTCTAAGCATGAGACAATAGACGTACACAGATGGAGGAGGAATGAGAAGACATGTCTTAGCTTCAGAGGCAGTCATAACAGCATTGCTACTTTTTTTCTTTTTTTTTTTTTTCTTTTTGGTTGGCAAAAGACAGTTTAAGGAAGGATTTGAAGGATGATAATGAAGTAACTATCAATCTGCACTCTAATTACAACCATGCAACATGAAACCATGGTACTGCTTCATTCTAGCGGTTTGGGTTGTCCAGTGTCTGGAAGATAAACATCTTTGTTTTGTCCGGAGCTTTCCTAAAATCAGAGATCGTGTTCTAGACATGGTGGTTAGCAATCGGGGTTTCAACAGAGGGATTCCTGATGTGAGGGGGCTGGTTTGTGATTAAAAAAAAAAGGTCTGTCTTTCGCTTATGTAGTGGTCAGTGACTGATTCTGTAATAATCTGGGTTTTGAGCAGGCTCAAAGTCTGCGATGGTCTGGTGTTAGACCCTGAGCTCTGCTCTGGTTCTCATGCCACTGACCCTCTTCTCAGGAATCACACGCTGTGACACATGTGAGAGGTAAGTGGGAAGATAAGGCAGTCCATTTCTCAGGATGGTTTTCCAGTGAATAAACACAGAGTACTTAAGAATTCAATTTAAAAAAATAATCTTTCTTTGGTGGGGAAGGAGAGATGGGGAGGGACTCTTGATCAGGGAGTGGAGCCACAGGACTAGGAGGAACAGTTTTAAGCTGAAAGAGGGGAGACTGAGATGAGATCTTAGGAAGAAATTCTTTGCTGTGAGGGTGGTGAGAGCCTGGCCCAGGTTGCCCAGAGAAGCTGTGGCTGCCCCATCCCTGGAGGGGTTCAAGGCCAGGCTGGATGGGGCTTGGAGCAACCTGGTCTGGTGGGAGGTGTCCCTGCCCAGGGCAGGAGGGTGGGAACTGGATGATCTTTAAGGTCCCTTCCAATGTAAACCATTCTATAATTCTATGATCCTATGATTTTATGATTCTATAAATATAAGTAAATGGGAGGAACGTGTCTTCTCCCTTCGATCATGAGGAATTTTAAAAACTGTATTACCAGTTGTTGTTATGGCCCAGCTAACAGCTTTTCCATGACATGCCATCTAAGTGTTGTAAGGATGGAACTCTTAATCACAAATGGCCACAGAGTAGAAATGAGATGTTTTCTGGCAGCAAAACAGTGAGACCCTGAAGAAGAGACAAGTAAACTGAACCTTGTTTTAGGCAGACATCTGCTTTAAAACAGGATACAAGAAATATTTTTTATTTGAAACTTTTGAGAGCTCCGACTTTTTTGGTTTCCACTTCAACAAATGGAAAATTCTTTATCTTGTTAAAGATAGCAAATCATGGTCACTTTTTGATATTACTTATAGAGCTGCATGACTGTCCGGGGTATTCTTGTTTTTCAGAGTCACTTCTGTGGGAAACTATGCATCAGGAAATAATCCTTTGCAAAGCTGAAGACATGAACTTGGCCTCCTGGTCTTCTTTTTTTCTGATGTGTTTGATTTTGTTTTGTTTTTCTATTTAGTCTCATTTATGTAATTTTCCTTTCCCCTTTCCATCCTTTTCAAATTTTGTTGCTCTTGTTTTTTAGAGTGTGTAAACAGAGATGGAAGGGTGGAGTTCCAGTTGTTAGTTTCATTTATCAAAATGTACAAGGATAGCTGAGAATCCCACAGGATATAATTGAAACCAAACCTCTGAAATGGTTTTAAGGCATTTCTAGCTAGCTGCTTGAAATTTGTGTGGCTACATTGGTAGATTTGTCTTGTGGTGTCAAGTCATTGACATGGTGCCCTGCAGAAAATGAAACCAATTAATAAATGGATTTCCATTAAAATAATACCCCCCCACACCTTTTAAAAAACAACAATATTTCATAAAATTTTATTTAGAGGTCTTTATAGAAATTAAATAATTTTCAAATGGATGAAGATAATAACTTCTGCCTCCCTACCAAGCCTTGGTCTAGGAAGTTTACTGTCTTAGAAATCTATATAACTAGATATATAACTATATATAATTAGATAGTGATTCCTAAAAAAAAGTCCATGATGCAAGACAAATTCAAATTACTGTTATTTATTTATGAGCTTTTTCTGTTTCCATCTAAAACTGAGTTTAGAGACACACATGAAATAAGAAAAATCTATCCCTTCCACTCCCTTAGTTTAAAGCAAATCTTGTGAGTGAAATTCAGACCCCATGCAGAGGCATTCTGAAGCATGAAACCTGTTGTTAAGAATCTTCAAGGTTTGGAAGAAAAAAAATGTCACCTTTCGTTTTCAGCAGAGTATTCACATATATAGTATTCCTAATAATGTATCTAAGCACCAAGTTCCTCATTTAGTTTTATTTTGCAGCTTCGTATGTTTGCATGTTCACTGGCTCTTCCTCCTGGCTGCGAGACCTGAATATTCTCCTGTCTGAGTATGGTTGGTGCCGCTGCAAATGTAGCACGAAAATTGCTGCCGATAGAAATGATGAATAACCATCCTTCTGTACTATATATGTCCGTAAGTCCAATGGGAAATGGGGTTATAGAAGTTACTGTATATACTAAGGAATTTTTTCTTACATCA
>JAHREE010148393.1:37068-48059 GCA_033628505.1 Tringa tobata | reverse complement strand
TTCTCATGCGGTCCCTCCTCTTGTCCCCTTTCCCATGCAGGACTCTGCTTCGCTGCCCGTGTGTATTCATCCCAGAGCTTTATGGTGTTGGGAAGCCTTGGGGTCAAGACGACTGTTCTCTGCGATGTCCTGCATTTTTCATTCTTTCCTCATCTGCGTCTTTTTCATGGAATTTCTCCTTCCCTTTTATTAAGAGAAGGGGAATAAGCCTTTCCTGTGTCAACAACCTTGTGTTTGTATATTCAGCAATGAGTAAGTTGCCCGGTGTCTCTGAAATACACCGAAATGAGATTCCTTAGTGTGTGGATCAACTGCCATTTGAAAGTCGTAGGGGTACCCGCTGTGAGGTTGGGTTACTGTGTATTGCCATAAAAACGGTGGCATTTGTACTTGGCCTCTGTGATGATGCGCTGAGACCCCTTACCTGCCTGTCAGTGTAGGGGAGGAAGCCTCATGGACGGGTCAAAAGGATGAAATACCATCAAATACCATCAAACCCCTTACTTCCCTAGCAGAAACGCTCTGTCTCCTGCTTTCCTCTTCACGTACCCAAGGAGGTACCTACAAGCCCAGCTTTATGGTGGGGACACGGGGGGCTCCCAGCAGAGGTGACTGGGACGGGGCTGTGCTCAGCTGGTGTGCGTCGCTTCGGCAGCCGGGCCCCAGCACGGAGAAACAACCCCCTTGGGATGGAGCGGCACAGAAACTGTCCTCTGCTCCCAGTCTCATTTCCAGCAGGCTGTTCAGAGTTGCCTCTGTCTCTTCTTACCTCTTGCGTTTGGATGGGCTCTTTCCTCTGAAGAAATGTGTTTTCCCCTGAAGATACCTCCCTTTTTATCCTTTTTATTTTTTCTTCCTTTTTTTTTTTTTTCCGCCAAACCTGTGATCCAGCTTGTTCTTCATCCAGTGGATACTCCTCTGCCACGGCAGTACTTACGGATGCAGGTTCTTGGGGAAGAATGTAACATCAATCATCTTAATTTAACGCTGAGAGTGTTTTGCAGAAGGTGTGTTTGTGGGGGTGGATTTATGCTCCTGAACTCTTTCTGAAGGTCTTTCTCCATTTCCTGTGCTTCCCTACATCTGAATTCTACAGCAGAGAGAAGTGTCTCTCTAAACACCGCGCTGCTGAACGGCGTGTCTGAAAGCATGAGGAATTTAAAGAGCGTCCTCACGAGTGGGTGCCGAACCAAGCACTTGCCAAAATAATAGCCAAGGTTATTCCCCCCTCGGGTTTCTTCCAGCAAGGTATGGTTCTCCTTAACACTGTGACATTTTCCGCTTGTTGACAGAGGAAGAGCAGGACAAATACAAATGTCTCATCTCATCTACCACATGCTCCTCCGCTTCCAGCATCTGTCAGACGCGCTTTGAGGACGGTCGGGTACTGACAGCCACCATCGCCTCTCCGTCTTAAATCAAATTACAGCCAGGTTTGCTTCAGCTGCTGAGTGTCTCCAGTCAAACCCCGGCGGATGCCGGGTGGTGCTACCAGGCCATCTTCTTGTGAGCACAACCCGTCCTGTTCCCGGACCGGCAATTAAAAATTTCTTCCTTTTGGATCAGGCCTGTCCTCAGCCCGTGCCAGTCATGGATGTAGAATCATAGAATGGTTAGAGTTGGAAGGGACCTTAAAGATCATTGAGTTCCATCCCCCTGCCCTGGGCAGGGACACCTCCCACCACACAAGCTTGCTCCAAGCCCCCTCCAACCTGGCCTTGAACCCCTCCAGGGTTGGGGCAGCCACAGCTTCTCAAGGAACAGGCAATGGGACAAGAGGAAATGGCCTCAAGTTGCCCCAGGGGAGGTTTAGGATGGAGATTGGGAACAGATTCTTCATGGAAAGGGTTATTGGGCATTGGAATGGGCTGCCCAGGGAAGGGGTTGAGGCACCATCCCTGGAGGATTTAAAAGCCGGGTTGACATAGTGCTTAGAGACATGGTTTAGTGATGGTTTTTATCAGAGTTGAGTCAATGGTTGGACTCTATAATCTTAAAGGTCCCTTCCAACCCAGACAGGTCTGTGACTCCTGTGCCTCTGTCACTTTCCCTAATTCCACAGCCCCTTTCTGACATCCCGTAAGGAGTTTCGCACAGCCCTACCAGCCCCCCCATACCCCAAAGTGCTCCTGCTTGTCCTGTGTCCCCGTGGGGGCCACTGCAGAGGTCGGGGTCTCTCCTTGGGCACGGTGCCTGCCCCCTTCCCTCCTTGCCCCCTGGGGCGTCCCGCTCTGCACTGTCACCTCTGCTGTCACCTGCTGCTGGCGCTCGCCTCTCTCCAGGTACCCCTTCCTCCGGTGTTTCTGCCCTGCTGGAGCAGTTCCACCACATTCCCTGCTGGACCGGCCGCCTTCCCCTTCCACGTGCCCTTGCTGGAGCTCTCCTGGGCGGGTGGCTCCGTTGTCTCCAGGGTCTCTCTGTGGAGCAGTTTCCCTACTGCAAAAGGACTGTTTGTTCCTCCCAAGGTGTTTTCCCAGCTCTGGAGTGTTTTGTCCGTTGCACTTGAGCTGGTTCTGTGAAGGGCAGAAAGTCTGATGTTCCTCCCCTTCATCAGCTTTCTGTTGGGTTTCTCAGGCTGGTCTGGCAGAAGGGAGAGGCTTAGGTGGAAGATTCGTTTTCCCAAAGTCTGGGGTCTTCCAAAGCTCCTCCTGAGCAAAGACACCTCTGAGCAAGGATCTCCTTGGGGGCAGCAAGCGCAGACCAGATGCTGTTGGTGGCTGTTCCTGGAGCTCTGCTGAGGTCTGGGACTGCCGTGGTCCCCATCCAGACCCGTGGGGCTGGTGTCCCCCCGTGGCTGGCAGAGCTGCTGCCATGTTGGACGCACGGTGCCATCTCCTCTGTGGTCCAGGGGAGCTCCAGGAGCAGTTCATCTGCTGGCCTGTGGCTGGGTGACGTGCCCCGCTGCGCCGGAGATACCTGTCTAGACTCCCCGCAGCCGGCGGTAAGAAATAGCTCTTCCAAAGGGCAATTTATCTCATCCCAAGTTAGACATTTAAAATAAGTCTGATGAATCACACTCTGAAATAGCCTATTTCTCTGTTGACTAGCTCGGATATAGATAGCCTTTTAGCTGTGTCTTTCATCTCTGTTGGCCATTAGCGGTGGCTCCTGCAAGCCAAAGCAAGGCTTTGTTTGGCTTCAGCATCTTCCTTCTCGGAAGGTGTGCTCTGCTGCCGTTGGAACGTCCTGCTCCGGGAGTTAATGAAAAGGGCTGTCATCAATCTGCCACCCCCTGCTCTCCCCAGGGGGCTTGAACCAAAGTTACAGGTCTTCTCCTGGAACCAGCAGAGGTTCCCTGGTGAATCGGGGTGCTTCCCCAGCGCCGAGGCGTTCCCGTGCTCTTCCTGTGGCTGAGACATCGCCTCGCGAAGGCAGTGAGGGACAGGCAAATGCTCATGGCTGCCTCGGCGTGTGCTGCCTCATTTAAATAGTGGATTCATCTCTTTAATCTTTTAAAGGTGAAGTTAATTAACGACTGAACAAACCTGCCGGCGGGTATCTCTTGCATAAAGATCAGATGTGTTTCTATTCAAGGCTGCGGAGAGGTGATGCCGGCGCCTCGGCAGTCGGCTCCCGAGGAGGAGCTCCCTCGTTCCCCTCCCTGGGACTCTGCTGGCACCGGGGCTGGGGTGGGCTGGAGCTTCAGCTCGGGGAAGGAGCCTGCCAGCAGAAATCTCTGTGCCTGACAGGAACAGCTTGCTTTGGATCCAGCCGTGTGCTTGTGGATTCAATATGGACCTTGGGCCTAACACCTGTGAGAGGCACCGGGGCTGCCTCTCCTGGGCTCTCCAGACGGTGCGTCGCTGTCTCTGGGAAGTCGAGGTGTTGCTGTCACACCAGCTGGGAACAGCTGTTGGGCCCTTGGTGTGTTCTTTTCTTGTCTTGATTAAGGATTAGTAAGGATGAACACGCTCTGCTCCTCCTGCAAAGCTTGCTGTCACACCCTGTCTGCAGGTTCCTGTTTTCCTTTGAGCCCCTGCTGTCAGAGCCTTTCCACCTCGCTGGGACGGTGATGGATGCCGCTGAGCGCAATGTTGGGACCGTCGTTGATGGAGCCTGCCCGCAGCCTGGGCGAGGGATGTCCCCGTGTCCCCGAGGGTCAGCACGTGGCTGCAGGGGGCTGCGGGGACGGGGGGCTCCGTCTGGGCGAGTGCTGGGAGGCACTCAGCTCCGGAGTAATGTCATGGCTAAACCCGGGACACGGGTCTGGGACCCCGTCCATGGGAGCCATGGGGGGATGTCCCAGCGGGTATTTAGGAGGTTGATGGGGAGAAGCCGTGTTATCTATTTCTGAGATGCAAGTAATGATAAGAGTGATTTGTGTCACTGCTGTCTGTTACCTCTGAATGCTGTTTGGTTAACGTTTAATTGTAAGAGTGTTTGGAGTTTCTCGGGAGCAGAGGAGTTAGGGTTCCAGGCTGCTGTAGCCGGTACCTGGAGAGATGTCCAGTGCTCCCTACGAGCTCCTGAAGGACAAGGGGACCTGCTCCACCGAGCTGTGGGGACATTGGGGGCTGAGTGGGGTCAGAGAGGAGCAGCTTCTGGCCCTCGTACCACGGGTCTGTGGGAGAGGCTGCAGCCCGGCTTCAGTGGGGCACGGATCCGCAAGGGACAGGCTCAGATGAAGGCTTTGGTGAGTGGTTTGGGGTGGTCAGACCAGCGCCCAGCCCCGTTCTGGTCGGCCCGGGGTTCCCACTTCGGGACAGGAGTTGCTGGTGAGGCTGGAGGCTGGCAGAAATGGGACCAGCTGTAATTTGTAATTAATTCTGCCCTTGGCCAGGGTGCTGCTGGCCCCCGCCTTGCTGAGGGTGTTCCTTGCGTTCGTCCTGGGCTCCATGCTGTGGCCCCAGCACCCAGATCCGCTGCTGGCAGTTTGGTGGCTTCTTCAGCTAAAAGTTTTTAGCACCATCATCATCATTTTTGAACCCAGGGATTTCTTGTTAGCTGCCTGTCTGTAGCCAGCATCAGCATGGGTGCTGCCGGGTGGAGAATTATCAGCAGCGCGGTCCTTTGAGACTCCTGTTTGTTGGATCCCACAGTTCATTTTTTCCCTTCATGGCTTGGCTGGATGGGGAAACCAGAGGAGCTGATGCGAGCTGCCCTTCGAAATAGACCCCTTTGCCCACTTGAAGTTCTGGCCTCTGACTTGGAAATAAAATAGTTCATTTGATTTAGTTCAATTCACTCCCAAGGCTATAATTATGATAAAAGAAATTATATTTGCTTTAATTCCGTCAAAGAGCGTCCACTTACAAATACGATTTGCTGTGACTAATACATTTCAGTCCAGATCTCTGATATAAATTAACTCATCTTTTTTGCACATCAGAGCCCTGATGTTGTGATGGATTCTTTATCGGTGACAGATGAAGGGGACGCACCTGGAGGTACAACCCCACTGGTCCCTCCAAGGCGGCCAGGATGGACACAGGGCTTTCACCAGGGTTCTGTTTACAAACTGTTGGACGTACAAATAGTCAATAAGTAGTCACAAACTTCGTGTAGTTTTACAAAATAAACAAACCTCCCCTGCTCTCTTTTAAGGTTTAATTAGGATATTCCTGCTTTTCCTGGCACTTACTGTGAGTGTAATCCCATGGTGTGCTCCCTGAGCATCGCTTTTCTCTTTCCCCTGGGGAAAAGAGTTCCCTTGTGCTCCCCCTTCCTCGCTGAGATTCCTGGGGGCTGTAAATCAGTTATTAGAGTTATGGGGCCTTCCTGCAAATGCACATGGACCAGATAGTGCCCGAGTTCTCCTTGGCAATGGAACACTCTCTTTGGGGGGGGGGGGTTGGGGGTAATTTTCAGTGATTTGGTAATTTTGGGCTAGACTCCTCGGAGTAGGAGGTAGATTTGCCTCGTGCCTCTGCTGCAGACAGAGCTGGTGAGGTGGCAGAGGTGTCTCTTCCTGACAGACATCGGCAAACAAATTTGGAGCTAAGATGTGTTTTGTGGATGACCTCTAAACGTGACCTGCTGGAATTTGGGGATGCCATTTTAGCAATACATCGTCTGTCTTTCCTTGGAAATGACTTAAATCAGTGAGATGTTCAAGTCAAATGCATTTAGGTGTGTGCCGAGCTGGCAGCTGTCCCTATTTACCTTCCAGAATTAGAAAATGCTTCATTAATTCAAGCCAGCATCTTCTGTGTGCCTCAGCTTGACCTTAGCAGTGTCCCAGTTTCTGAATGGGGGGGGACACATGGACCTATTATTAGAGGGAGGACTCGGGTTGGAGCTCGCCAGGCTTTCATTGCCGTAGGATGAGGTACCTTTCTGCTCACTGAAGGAGTGCACGGAGGGTGTTCACGGCAAGGTTCAGCTGTGCAGAGGAGCTGAAACCTGTATGTTCGTGTGTCTTAATGTTCTTCAAGAGCTTTTGTAGTCAAGTTCTCAGGCAAGGTGGTGAAGGGCTGGAAGGGATGTCCTCGGGGGAGCGGCTGGGGACTCTGGGTTGGTCTGCTTTGGAGAGAAGGAGGCTGAGGGGCCACCTCATGGTTCTGCAACTTCCTGAGGAGGGACATGGAGAAGGAGGTGCTGAGCTCTTCTGCCTGGAATCCAGGGACAGGACACCTGGGAATGGCTCAAAGCTGCGCCAGGGGAGGGCAGACTGGACATGAGGAAGCACTTCTTTATGAAGAGGGTGGTCAAACCCTGGAAGAGGCTCCTGGAGAGGTGGTCGGTGCCCCAGGACTGTCAGTGTTTAAGAGGTGTTTGGACAATGCCCTTAATAACATGCTTTAAGTTTTGGTGAGCCCTCAATTGGTCAGGCTGTTGGACAGGATGATTGTTGTAGGTCCCAACTGAAAACGTTCTAGTCTATTGTGTTCTATCTGAATGTAGGCCAAAGGAAGGGCAAGGATTCGGTGGAGAAAGCCAGCAAAGATAATTCAGAAAGCAGTGTTAGGAAGAACAGGTATTGATGTGTTTCTTGATGATGGGATTAGTTGTTCAGCCCTAGAACCACTTGGAGCTTCTTGAGGACTTCAGTGGACAGACCAGATGGACATCTGTCTCGATTGAGTTTTCAGGAACACCAGAATCTTGTGGATGTCCAGCTCAGCTTAGACAGGCCGTGAGTTGTGTGACCTACACTGCTGACACGGCCAGGAGATGGTTTATGCAGAGTTGCTGTTGTACATCGGGTGTGGGAGGGGGGTCGGTAGGTGAGCAGGCTGTCTGGGGCAGGATTCATAGCACCATGGAAGGGTTTGGGTTGGAAGGGACCTTAATGCCTACCCAGTGGCACCCCCTGCCCTGGGCAGGAACACCTCCCACCAGAGCAGGTTGCTCCAAGCCCCCTCCAACCTGGCCTTGAACCCCTCCAGGGATGGGGCAGCCACAGCTTCTCTGGACAACCTGGGCCAGGCTCTCACCACCCTTAGGGTGAAGAAGTTCTTCCTGAGATCTAGTTGGAATTTCCCCTTTTTCAGTTTAAAGCCATTTCCCCTTGTCCTAACGCAACAGGCCCTGCTTAAAAAGTCCTTCACCATCTTTCCTGGAGCCCCTTTAGGTACTGAAAGGCCACAATAAGGTCTCCCCGGAGCCTTCTCTTCTCCAGGTTATTCTAATAGTAGAATACAAACATGTGGACTAGCTTTGAGCAGGAGGTGGTGCAGGGAGGAAAACAAAAATGCTTTCTATTTTCGTCCTGGGCAGAAGGGGCAGAGGAGACTTTTATTCTTATCTTTAGTACATGGACTATTTCATAAATTGAATTTCATTTTCTGTTCTGGACCAACAGGGCCTTGTGGAATGGGTTTGTCTCTTGGATGTGAGGCTATGGGGTAGAGGAGCCAAGAAGCGTTATCCTCTAAGGACTTTGGTTAGAAAGTGTGTGGACCTCTGGGTTTTGGTAAAGCAGACACTGGCTGTGGGATGCCAGGCTGTCAGTGCCCTGATGCTGCCCACGGCCCAGACGTGTCACGGTGACTGAGCTGGAGACAGCTCTTGTCCTTCATTTCTGTGTTTTTCTGCTTTGCTCTTGGCTTGTGCATGTGTCCCATGTTTTTTCTCTTTCATTTTCATTCATGCTTCACAGTTGACGAGCAGCTTCGTGAACTAGGTAACTATGAATTTTTTCTTTGTTGTTCCTCCACTCCGATGCATCCTTTTCCACTTTTCTCCTTGTCCTGTCCTCCTTGTGTGGCAGTTTACAATGGCTTTTGGAGACCATTCCTTCCTCTTCCTTCCTTGATTCCTGCTCTCTAGCCTGGACGGGGTTGGGGGGCAGAGCACAAGGAGGGACCTTCCTTTCCCATCCTGCCGGTTTTCTGGTTTCTTAATGAATTCTCTTCATTAAGAAATGGAGCTCCTCCTTTGCCTATGCACTGGCTACTTGCTCTTCACCCTTGACTTCCCTGAGCTACTTCAGAACCACTCCTTTAAGTACTTTCATAAAAATGGAATGTTTTTCGCTTTCTCCCTTGTGATTTTCTTTGAATTTTTCTTCCTCCCCTTGTTTCCTGTCGGGGATGCTGCTGCAGGACGTGCCTGGAGCGCAGCTGAGAAGGGCCCATCGCTCCCTCCCGTCGGTTTTCTAGACAGGAGTTTCTCTCGCTTTCATGGCGGGTTCGTTAATTAGCACATTTCTTTCCCCCCGAAAGGTTTCCCTTCAGTTCACAGCACTCGTGCCACGGGCAGCACATGTCGCCAGCCCCACGCCACACCGAGCCTCTGCTGCACAGGCCTCGCGCTGGGCCGCTCGCGCCGGTCGCTGCTGAGAGCCCATCACACCGGGGCCGCTGGTGAGATTTCTCATTAAACACCCTTTCTTAACACCAAAATGGGGCACGAGCAGGACAGTACTTAGCTTTCATAATTATATTTCTTCATCCTTTCTCCTTTACTTTCTCTTCTTTAAAAGTCCCCAGGATTTTCACTTTGGCCACAAACAGCCCTCCCGTGGCTCTGGCCGCGTCACTTGTTGGTCTCTCACTTCTCAGTAGCTGTGGAGTGCTCTGGGGTTGGAGTGGCTGGTGTCGCACTTGGTGTGCGGATGAGGTTGTCCGTTTATCATGTCTTGCATTTTGTTTTCTGATTATTATTTTTTTAACAAAATTTTGGTAGTTATGGCTGCAATCCAGAGGTCTCAGCGCCTGCTCTACAGCTCTCTACAGGCCTCTCTCCAACTCCCTGAAAGGAGGGTGTAGCCAGGGGGGGTCGGTCTCTTCTCCCAAGGAACAGGCCATGGGACAAGAGGAAACGGCCTCAAGTTGCTCCAGGGGAGGTTCAGATTGGATATTAGGAACAATTTTTTCACTGAAAGGGTTATTGAGCATTGGAATGGGCTGCCCAGGGAAGGGGTTGAGGCACCATCCCTGGAGGTATTTAAAAGCTGCGTTGACATAGTGCTTAGAGACATGGTTTAGTGATGGTTTTTATCAGAGTTGGGTTGGTGGTTGGACTAGATGATCTTAAAGGTCCCTTCCAACCCAGACAGCTCTATGATTCTATGCTTCCTCGGGTCTCCTTGCTCTGGGGACATACTTAGTTTGAATGCAATAAAGGGGGTGCTTCTCAGCTTTGTCTTAGTTCCCTGCATGGTGCCCATCACACAGACCGCTGCCCGCGAGGAGATGGCACAATTTCCTGCCAGGCTGTGTATTTTTCACGTCCCTTGCATAATCACCTTGTCCCGATTAGCAGCAGTAGTTTTGTGTGATGTCAGCTCAGCACAAGGGCATCTTCTCTTCCCAGCATATTGTCCTTTGATGTAAGAACATGAAACCGTCATGTTTGGTGAGGACCATGGGCCACCCGGTTCCACTTCTTGTCGGTGGGAGGCCCGAAGCTGGGGTCTGCAGAGGACTCTGAAGGGAGGAGGGTGCTTGGTGGTGCTTGGCTCGGTTGGGAAGTCCCACCTGTAGCGACCCAAGGCTTAGTTGATAGTTCTTGGTGATGGTTTTTACTTTGGTTAACTTCTCCAGTGGCTGTTGAACTCATGATAACTCGTGCTGTCAATAACGTCCTGTGGTAGGGTGCTCCTCAGCCTAGCAAACCTTGTGTGAAGTTAACCTTGGGTTTGATTCAGACCCATGTTTTGGTTGATGCACCCTCCTCCTGTGTTAGGAGAAGCCGTGAGTGGCTGGTGTGCGCCCATCCTGTCCCGTCCACGTGCGGTTCCACTGGTCTCTTCCTGCTGGAGGGTCCTGCTCTCTGTGTCATTGCATGTGCAGATGCTCTCCCAGAGCCTTGTTCTCCTTGCCCTCCTCCGGGACCTCTCCTGGTTCTCTTTGGGACCGTTGCGGGGGGCTGGAGCTGTGTGTGCCATTGATGGGGGGGGATGCTGGGGGTTACGCGGTGGCTCGGTGACAGCTCTGCTCCTGCTTGATCTGACCGACCCTGCGGCAGGCAGAGAGCACAGTGTGGGTCCCTCCTGGGCTGGGGACCACCGCTGGCCAGCCAGGGGAGGGGGCTGATGGAGCTGCTCCTCCTCGCTAACAGCGTGCTGGGGGCTGGTTGTTGCCATCAGCTGCTTCTTTTCAACAGAAGCTGGCTTTAAAAGCCCTCGTAACTTTGTGTTAACTATGGAAATTAAAGAAAAAATAACTTCAAAAAATAGAAAGCAGTTTAGGAGAATGTCAATTTAATGTTTCCTCTCTGAGTCCCGGGAGGGAGCAGCATTCGAAGGCCCCATGCTCGTCATTTCTGTGTTGGTACCTGCCATTTTGGGGAGGTAAAGTGGAAGTTGGCTGTCAAGGTCTGGAGCAGTGGGGTGGAATCTCAGCCTTCTAAGACAGGGCAAAACAAACATTTTTTGCTCCTGATGCAGCTTTGGGCTTCTGCACCGAACTGCTTTGTGCAGCAGAAACATGTCCTTGTTTTCTGAGCACTGAAGATCTGGAGAGCACAGGAAGAGAATGCAGTATCATCAGCCCTTCAGAGACCTGACAAACTCATGTCACCTCAAGGCGGCTGGTGGTGGCTGTGGGGACAGGGACCGCAGCCGTGCCTGATGGACGGTTGGTGGCCTTGGGGGATCTTCCAGC
>JAHREE010148393.1:0-12561 GCA_033628505.1 Tringa tobata | reverse complement strand
CAGGTCCCCAGGCGGCTCTGCAGACCTGTCCCTGCCGCTGGCGCTTGGGCTGACGGCTTCCCGGGAGCGTGGGGGTGAGCGCGAAGTGGGGATGGGGTTTCTGCTGAGGTTAAGCTGTGCTTCCAAAGCTGGAGAAACAGCCACAGGAAAAAAAGCACAAGATACGATGCTGCAAGTTTAAAATGGACCCGATGTCAGCCTTTTCCTTCTCCTGTGCTCCAGGGGCTTGGGGGCAGCTTCAGAGCCCAGTTCGGTGTCCCCCTCTGTTCTGAGGGGGTCTGTAACGGCTCCTGATGTTTCCAGGAACCCCCACGTCTCTCTGCTAACCAAGGGGATCTCTTGATGTGGTGGGCTTGTGTTTAAGAACCCGTTATCCAGCTAATGCTGAGGGGATGCTTTTGAGATCAGTTCCGAGACCCCTGTTAGAAGGGTCAGGGAAGCGGCGTGAGCCGCGGGAACCTGAGAAGGTAGGGAGCTGCTCCCCTTCCCCGCACCTGGGGTCAGGATGGTGCAATTAATTGGCCTTGTAAGTGCTTGAATTCAAGTGAGAGGTGCACATCAGCTATTTTCTGGATAAAATAGGGGCACTATCTGGATGTAATACATAAACGGGGAACATCTGGAAGGATTGGTAATGATTCTTGCCTCCCTTTTTTCTCTCTTGCCTTGCGCGTGTTTCTGTTCCCTTGGGTGCTGTCGAGTGACCGTGGTGTCCTCTGAGGCCACAGAAATGCTGTGGTCTCAGCTGATGTTTTTCTAAATGTCCCCAAACAATGGAGATGCTTCTCGCAGAGCCTGGCAGCGTTAGGTGTGGAGGGTCCAGCGGCAGGGACCTGGGAGAGGAGAGCTGATGTCAAACACACGTTGGCTGGCCATGGTTTTCACAGCAGGAACCTCAGGGTGTTTTGTAGCCTGGAACTGTGCTGGCTGCTCTGCTTTGGGGCACGCTTCATTCTCCGGGTGTAATAAGAAGCACTGGTTTTGTCTGTAGCTCTCAGGTGGTTTGTATCCTGGCTGCCCGAAAGCCTCCTCTCCGCTGGTGGTTGGTGGGGAGCTCAAGCTGGTCCTTCCCTGGTTTAATGAGGATGCTTCTGATGTGATTCTCCTTTGAAATCTCCTTGCGTCTGAATTCATTTTAGTCTTCCGAGCACATTTCAAGACTTGCTTTCCGTTCCTCTAAGCTTTTAGCAGGTAAAGACAAGGCTTAATGGGCTGGGAGGATTTTGCTGTGACAGTGAAGTGCCTTCCTGTTGGCTGTGTCATTTCCAGCGAAGCAGCTCTTGGGTTTTTGAACACGGGACGGTCAGGAACCCCCCGTCCTCAGAGGGACTTGTGTTCTCACCTTGGCCAATTTATTTCCCTCTCTGTGTCTCGTTTTCCTTATGGGGCTGTGGTTTCTCTGTGGCTCTGAGGATGTCAGAAGTTGCTGTAGGTAGGATCTTTGCAGGAGATGGTGTTACCAAAGCCTGTGTCGTGGCTGGGTCCCTGTTAACAATCCTTCTTACAAAGGTGGATGCTGCCAATTTGCCGATTGATTTTGGCAGCATGTGGCTGCATGAAGGCCACTCTGCACCATCTCTCTTCTGGACACAGAAGGAAGAAGCTTTTTAAGGTTTCTTGAGGTGCTTTCTTCCTCCAGACCACGCCTGACCCCGGACACATTTTCTGTGCTCTGCCCTTCCGTGTTTCCCTGCGTTAACACCGTGCCGTGGTCATTCTGGCCTTCCCTTTTCCTGGAGCCCTGCTCGTCCTCACGCCCTGTTTCTTTCTCCCCACAGTGCTGAGTATCGGCGAAGGTGGCTTTTGGGAAGGAACCGTGAAAGGCAGGACTGGCTGGTTCCCGGCAGAATGTGTTGAGGAGGTGCAGATGCGACAGTATGATCCACGGCAAGGTAAGCTGTTCCCCGAGACCCGAGTGTCTCAGGGGAGACACTGGGCAGCCCCGGAAATCCAGAATTACTCATTATCCATTTCTAGCTGTTCTCTGGGTTTACCCACTCTTTGTGGCGGGTGATGGGTGCACCCGCAGAACTGTGTCGCGGGGTGTTAGTGTGTGT
This sequence comes from Tringa tobata, assembly GCA_033628505.1. Classification (NCBI taxonomy): domain Eukaryota; kingdom Metazoa; phylum Chordata; class Aves; order Charadriiformes; family Scolopacidae; genus Tringa; species Tringa tobata. The sequence continues at coordinate 10,504 of JAHREE010148393.1, read as the reverse complement.
TCCTGGGTGCATTCCCTTCCAGCAGTGGATCCAGGCTTGTCCATGGTAAGTGTGTGGGACTGTCACGAGGAGAGCAATCGCTGGTGCCCACTGCGGTGGCGGGGTCTTCTGCAGGCAACGGTGGGTGATGGAGCAGGAGAGCGTGTGACCGTTGATCTGAACCTCTAGCCCCACTTTACATTTTAGGAGGCTTCAGAAAAAAACAGTAATTTGCATGTGTTTGTTCTGGTCCAGCAGAAAATAGTAAAAATGGTCGTGGCTCAGCCCTGGGGCTCCTGACTCTCTGTCTCCAGTCCCAGCCATCACCCAGAGGGAATGTGCTGTTCCTGGAGGACAGCGGTGTCAGGAGGGGCTGACATAGCGTGTGCCAAACAGCACAGTGTTCTTGGAGGTCACAGTGACTTAATGGGTCTCCTGCTGGGGGGGAAGTATCACCATGGCTTCCCCTTGTCACAGACATCGCCCAGACATCTCCTCTCCCAGCCCGAGGACGGGGTGGGAAATGCTTCTGGCGAGCCTGAGCTTGTCCTGGTGTCAAGCAACTAAAGAGAACATCTGGATTATTTTTTTTAGGATGTATTACTCAGGAGAGGAGAGAAGTGGCTCTGATGTGACAGATCCAGTGGAGTTCACTTTGCATATTAAATGAGTTTTAAAATTCACACAGCTGATTCTGGGAAGTGAGATTGTGGAGCTGGAAACAAAGTTGTAGAAGAGAAAAGAGAATTAAAAAAATGCAGTTCTCTGTTTAGCACAGCAACTAGTTTTAATTAGTTTCTGGAAGCCTGAACCCACTTACAAAGTCTTTTCTTTGCTCTAGTCCCAGTCCTTCCTGGGAGTGTTAAACGTGTGTTTGCACCCTCAGGCGTCTCCTCAGGATGCTCGGATTCCATCAGTGAGCTGGCTCAGTGTGTGCTGTGAGGAGGTTGTGGCAGGTCAGGGGTGCCCTGGGACACTGGCACCTCCGTCCCTGCTCTTGTGGCCACGGAGGGTGCAGTGGGAGCAGAACTCCATGGGCAGCAGAGCTTTCTTCCCCCCACCTCTGAACTGGTGTAGCTGTTGGCTCTCCAGTCTGCAGCTACAGCTTTTCTCCTTTTCCAGGGATGATTAGGGCTGGTGAGTTGGGACCTTCACTGAGAAGGTCCCACCTTCCTCCCTCTCGTGCTGCTTTGGAGCTGTGCTCTGGGGCTGTGTCGGTGTGCAGGGGCTGTTTGCCCATCCTCTCACGATGGTGAATAAGAAAGAGAATGGACTAATCCGTGTGGTTCATAAGCCCTTCCCGTACCTGGGAGTTGATGTTTGCTGGACGCTTTCTTGGAGAATGCCTTGTGTTTGGGTTAGATTGAAGTTGTGCAGTGAAGTGTGAAGAACAGATGGTGCTTAGACACTGAAGCTGCAGCAGAGGTGTGAGCATGTTCCTCCAGTCGTCTGTACTGTTTAGCTGTTGCCATGCCCATGGTTTTGGATTTTGCCGACTTTTGCTTTTCCAGACAAAGCTCGGGCAGAGTTTTGAGGTACAGATTGTTTGCGGGAGATAGTTTGGGTAAGGACGTCATGTTTGTGCATGGAAGAAAGTTCAGCTGTGTGGACATGACGTTGCTCTGCCACCTCTCACTGAGATCAGAGAAAGAGAAGTGTCCATCTTCCCAGTTCCAGTACAGCCCAGCAGCTGGTGGGGCTGTGCACTGGGGAAAGGGTTTTGGCCTGACGACACTGTGCTGGGGAGCAAAGCCTCGTCAGACTAGGGGACATCTCCAGCTGTGTTTATGGACTGAGGAAGGCAGCAGGGTTGCACGGCAGGTACCTGACTAGACTCTTGCTGGAACAGATTGAAGATGACTGTGACAAGGATGGGAGCAGCTCCGGAAAACCACAGTGATCTTCATTGAAATTCAGAGAGCAACTTTCGGGGTTGACATTTTGGAGATGGTATTAGGATGTTCCTTTAACCTGCAAGTATTTTCATGCTTTGAGGGAAAAGGCCATGAGCTGCATATCAATCTACCTAAATGTGCCAGGTTGTTCTCCAAGGGTGTCTCTGGGTCAGCACATCCTTCCCAGGTCCCAGTTTGTGGACCCTGCAGTGCTTGTTGACTCTGAAGGAAAATGTCCTGTTGCCCACCTCTGTAACAGACTCCAAGGCAGAAACTTCAGTTTCTCACTTTCCAGTCTCCTTAGATATCTCCTGCCTGTGGAACTGAAATCCTCTGGGGCCTAAACAGAGTTTCTTTGGTAAATAACTCAAAGTTTCTGTGTGTTCTAAATTTATTTCTTCTGGCCCTGCTGAGTCTGAGATCTCTGCTTTTGCCCATCTTCCCATAGAGATGGTTCTTCTTGCATCATCCTGGTATCCCGAGAGGAGATCTGAGTTCTAGTTCTCAATTCCATCACTTCGTGACACACTTTTATTCCCCTCTGCACCTCTTCTAACACCATACCCTAGATTCTGCTAAAAGTGGTGTGACGTTTCTGCTAGATTCAGGGAATTAATCTTTCTGTGCCTTCTGTGTGGTTGAAACCCGCCCAGTCTTTCTGCCAATGTAGGACCAAGCTCCTCAGGTGGCCCTCCAGCAACTGGTAGTCTGAGATCTGTGGGTGTGAGACCCTGCATGCAAACACTGGTGGGTCAGATCTCCCTGTCTCTGGGTCCATTATGAGATTGGGGCACGTAGACCTGCCTCTGGGCAGTGGGAGAGCCTCCCTTCACGTCTCAAGCTGCATCATGCGATTCTGCACAGGAGTGTCTTTGTCTCCCTGAGCAGAGGCACTGGTGGAGCTTTGGACCAGAGGGACTTCGCTCCCACTCCCGCTTGTTGAGCAGCCACTTGGAGCTTCATTCACTCTTTCAGACCGTGAATGGATACCACTCCATCCCCTGGGGTGTCACCAGGGGATGTGACAGGTACCATGGGTGGGCAGCACTTGTGCAGGTACCCAGGAGATGCAGATCCATCTCCAAGGGATGTAGGAAGATGATCTTTCACAGTGTGAATGTGTGTGGGGCTCTGACTAAAATGAAACAGAAAAAGAGGGTGTTTGTCAGTGACCTTTCCAGCGTGTCCAGCCCATGTGTTTGTCTGCCTCCTGTTCTCCTTCCTCTCCTCCTTGTGTCCCCAAGGACCACGTAGCTCAGGGCTTAGAGAGCACCATGTCATTGAGTGTGAGCTGCCTGATGGGCATCACCAAGGAGGGGAGGAGGCATGTGCTCCTGGAGCTTGTGCTGGAGCTAAAGCCCTTTGTCTGGAGTGGTGATGACCCAGGCACAGGCGAGGGGTGGTTCCCAGTGGCTCCCAGTCACCTGCCATTCAGCCACTGGAAGCGTTGAGAGAAGGAGTGCTCAGTGAAGGGGTTCTGCCCAAACGTCTGGTCCCTCAGAAATCAAAGTGGCTGCAAACCAAGAAGTGAGGGGGGTGATTTGGGTAGGCTGCTGTCTGCACCGCTCATTTTAGTGCAAGAGGAGGGAAATCAGACAGACGTCGGCAGATCTTTGCCTGAAGGAACACGGGAGAGGAGGCGGGTGGCCAAGGGAAAGCACCAGAAAAGAGGCAGCCTGCTCTGGGAAGAGGTTGTCCTCTGCCGGTGGAACTGGTTGGTGGCCTGTGGGATAAGGGAGAGGTGTTTGGAATACACACGCCAGCTCTTGAGTGCAGAGGGGAAGAAGCTGAGGCAAGTGACTTGGTCAGTCCAAGAGCTGCTGTGGGTGAGGACAGGCCAGGGCAGGATGTCTGGGCTTTAGGGGGAGGTAGAGGGGACAGGGAAGCTGAGGGCAGGAAGTGTCTGTGATGCACGGACTGTGCAGAAACAAAGACAGGATGAAAAGATGTACTGTTACATTGCTTTGGAAAATGACGGTGTAAGATATCCTAAAAATAAGGATAGAGTCTAGATTTTTATATTTGGTAAAGAAAAAAAATGTAGTAGAGTAAATGGAATTTACTCTCTTCAGTGAGTTAAAATAGAGCTGGGATCTTCAGTGAATATTGTAAGTCAAAAACCTGCCCTGATATGTATTCCTGGCAAAGAGAAATCTTGCAGGTAGAGAATCCAAACACAATTGTCCCGAGGCCCCTAGGAATAAGCAGAGCTCTCCAAGAACAAAGACTAAGATTCATCTGCAAAAAAAGCTGTATCAGGGGATCTGCAATAATAAATGTAAGATGCAACTTGCCAAAAACTCAGCAGAGCCAGACCATGAGCATGTGAAGAGGAGTGATGGTAGATTCTTCAGTTGTACAAATAAACGAGTAAGGAAGAAGGATGTAGAGCAATTAAGCAACAAGAATGAGATAAGATCAGAGCTAATTAGATGAAGGTCCAAATCTACCAAACAGTTCCCTATCAAATTGGGCACGATGTTGGATTGATGGGCTGTGGTGGGACTGATGCTGCCAGCTGGGGAGGAGAATGTCAGGGCCCTGAGGGCACTAATATGCCTTAATGTCCCTGACCAGCTTCACCTGGGCTCTCCTCCCACACCACTGGTCCCAGGAGCACTATTTAAGCTCACACTGGGGCTTTCAGTCCCTGCCTGAACTATGTTGGAGGAGTTCTGATCTCTAGCTCAGTCGTGGCCATGCCCATGGGTGGCTGTGGACCCTCCAGATCCCGACCCATGGACTGATGTCCCAGCTTGACCTCAGACCTGCATTGTGACTGTGGACCTGCCCAGTGATCGTCAGACCTGGCCTTAAACCTGACCTGCAGGCTGGTTTCCTGACTTGTCTGGAAACCTGCCCCATTAGGGAAGAGTGGCTGGAGCTGCCTGGCAGAAAAGGACCTGGGGGTGTTGGTTGACTGTCGGCTGAACGTGAGTCAGGAGTGTGCCCAGAAGGCAACCAGCATCCTGGCCTATATCAGGAACCGTGTGGTGAGTAGGACTCGGGAGGTGACTGTCCTCCTGGACTGGGCACTAGTCAGGCCCCACATCGAGGGCTGGGTCTGGTTTTTGGGCCCTCACGACATGAAAGACCTTGAGGTGCTGGAGCGTGCCCAGAGAAGGGCAAGGGAGCTGGTGAGGGGTCTGGAGCACAAGCCTTGTGAGGAGAGGCTGAGGGAGCTGGGGGTGTTCAGCCTGGAGAAAAGGAGGCTGAGGGGAGACCTTCTCGCTCTCTCCAACTCCCTGAAAGGAGGGGGTTCCCAGTGGGGGTCAGTCTCTTCTCCCAGGGAACAGGCCATGGGACAAGAGGAAACAGCCTCAAGGTGCTCCAGGGGAGGTTCAGATTGGAGATTAGGAAACATTTTTTACACTGAAAGGGTTATTGAGCATTGGAATGGGCTGCCCAGGGAAGGGGTTGAGGCACCAACCCTGGAGAGATTTAAAAGATGGGTTTGACGTAGTGCTTAGAGACATGGTTTAGTGATGGTTTTTGTCGGAGTCAGGTTGATGGTTGGACAGGATGATCTGAAAGGTCCCTTCCAAGCCAGACAATTCTATGATTCATTCTTGCTTTGGGTTAGTTACAGAGCGGTCCTGAGCCTGTGGTCCAGGGAAATGTTGGGAGAAGGACCTGCAGCTTTGATTAAAATTGCAGAAAGAACATTTGGTAACTGCAGTTAAGACAAAATTACTGCTGGGAATGGGTTGCAGGCACTTTAAAATGTGCATTTATTTACTGTACCTTGAAACGTGGTGGTCCTGTGGTGGTGTCAGCATCCAGGTTGGGCTCATTTCACCCTGAGCTATTGTCTCTCTCTCCCCCGACCCACACTCCCTTGGGTTTTTCAAAATCCCCTTTTGGGGCAGATCCTAAGGGTCTCTCCCAGCTGATTTCAGGGGTGGAACAGACTTCCCTGCCGTGCTGGGCTCATTGGGCTGTCGGGAATGAACACCGAGAAATTAAAGGAGGAGTTTGGCTGCCTGAAGCAGAATGTGCCACATGGTTGGGTGCAAGTGTGCCAGCAGCCTGTTGCACAGTGACCAGTCCGTGGACTGAGAGAAGGAGTGAGAACGGAGCATGAGCTCCCCCGAGCCCTGGAACCTGCCCATGGTGGGAATCCAAGGCGGTTGGGTCTCACCTTGCTACTGTTCACCCCTCGCGAGTCGTGTGTGTTTGGGGAGATGCTGAGCCACCTCCTCCAGGGGACCTTCTGCGCTGAGTGTCTCCTTCCATGTGCAAATTGGCCTTGGTGGAGAGAAGTGTAGGGAAGCTCTTTGCGAGCTCCATCTGTGCTGGTGGGCTGAGGAGCTCGAGCAGACGTAGGGGGCCTGGGTGCTCCTGCGGCTGCTTCCCCACCACCCAGGGATGAGCGGCTGCCTCCTCCCTCCCGAGCAGCCGAGGATGGGACGCTCTTGCTTGGATTCCTCTGGAAGGATGTGGGAGTCGGTGGCGTCCAGGGAACCGTCTGTTTTGTGTGGCAGAGACCTCTCCTTACTGCTCCTTCTCTGCCCGTTTATTTGTGGCAAAATTTCCAGTTGTTTTCCATCATCATGGCATCTAAATTACTAATACATGAAATCTCATTAACCGAGTTCCTGGTGGACTTAGTCTTTGACATCTCTTCTTTTTCTGAGGAAAGAAAAGTGTGTAACACACCCCGCTTGTGTGTCGGGGAGGTATTTAGTCACCTCCTTGGTACCTGCAGGTTGCAGTGAGCTGGTGTTACCACTTCTTCCCGTAGTGGGAGGACATTCTGAAGAAAGAATTAGGAGCTTGAACCACCTTTTAATCAAGAAATGTGTTTCTTGTGTAAAAAGTGTTTTGAAGCTGGAATAACGATTGTTGGGTATTTCACGTTATTACCAGTGTCGTAGCGAGAGCGTTTTGCTGGCTGGGCCTCTCCCCTCACTGTCTCTCCCCGCGGCCCGCGTAGACGTCGGAAGAGCAGATGGTATAACAGCGTGGTTTGAAAAAATGGTATGATTTGTGAACATCGTGTGTATGTTTCTGAATCATCCATTCCCGACGTGTGTAGGAGGGTCAGAAGTGTTTCCCAGCCTGGTGCCTCGGAGGCACCCAGGCCCATCACCACTGAGGAGGATGAAGGGCTGGTGGGCGTGCTTGGTCCCAGTGGTCTGAACATGGACCGTGTCCTGCAGAGCCCAGCCCCAGCTCTGCCTTCCTTGGGAGAGCTTCCTTGGTTCTGTCCCCACTGCCTGGGTTCGGGGCGGGAGGTTGCAGAAGTCGTTGGCTGTTTCTTTTGGTAGAGGGCACTGTTGTTCTTCACTCAGCTCTGGTGCCAACCTCAGGTGATGCAAGTGTGTAGGTTGCAGAGGAGGAGGGTTGTGGAGGATTTTGGTACCTTTATGAAATACAGCACTCCAATTTCCTGCAGTGAATTGATCGTCTCCCTCCTGGAGGTCTGCACCAGCCTTTGGGGAGGTCGGCTTGGTTTGTTATGGTACCCATTTCATAACTCCATCTCCGTATGTCCTGCATGTGAAGGGACGAGTTCTCTGTTCCACCTTCTCTTTTGTTTTATTGGTACGCTGCGGAGTCTGCCTCGTGTGATGGTGATGCTAAAACGAGCCTGGGGGGTGGTGAGCTAATGGGGGGTAGAGCCTCATCCACGGGGAGGCTGGGTGGTGTGTAGAGCCATGGCATGGAGTGGTAGTCCTGCAGCTGAGAGGCTGGTGGTGTCCCCTGTGGCCGTGTGTGTGTTTGGTCTTGTTGGTTGAAGGGGTTTGCATGGAGCACCCATGTACCTTGCTGTAACTTGGCAATCATTGCTTTTGACAAATACCTGGCTTTTGAAGAAAGACTGCATTAGGAGAGGACGTACAGACAGCAGGAAATTAAAAAATCGAGTCAGCAAAACTTCCCAGGGCTGAAGGGAGAAGCCCCAGCTGAGCAGCACGTACTGAGTCCAAACATGGTGACTTTTCTGAGCGGGGGCTTTGAGAGTCCCTGCATGAGGGGAAGGAGCTCCTGAGGAGGCATCTGCAGGTTGGGAGTGAGAGCGGCAAAAGCTCAACTTTGGAAACTGGAGCACCGTCCTGAGAGCTCCTCTGGGAAGGAAGGTCCTTCTTCTACTTTTCCAGCTCTTGGATGTGGCCTTGCAGAACCATCAGCGAGAAGATGGATGTCCCAACGCTCCACTGCGGCCATGCTGGGGAGCAGATCTGCACCGTTGCGCCGCGTGACGGAGCTGGACCCCTGCTTGACCTGCTGGCCACCAAGTGATCGTGTGTCACCCAGTGCTCAGGCTTTGCCCAGGTAGAGAGCCAACCTGAAGGGAGCTCTGAGCTTGGGACAGGAGGAGCAAGGGAAGCCAGGGAGCAAAAGCATGGATATTCCATGGACAAATGGTGCCTGGCCTGCCTGATGGCCTTCTGTGTTGGGATGGCTGAGGTACTGCAGATGTTCTGGGGGTGCACTGACCACCCCGGTTCTTAGTGGTGGGTGTGAGGGTGCTGAGGTCGGGCAGGGGGTACCAGGAGTGGCACAGAGTACCCAGATTTCCTGTGCCAGGTACCCATGGGCCTTTTACCAGCGCCCTGGCTCTCTTGGCCCCTTTATCTCACTAGCAACTGTCTCCAAGGAGTGAGGATGTGTTTCTCTTAAAGCACTCTCAGGCTGACATTTGAACAGTTCTGAATGCAAGGGAATTTGAAATACAAAAAAAAAAAAAACAGTTGCTGATTTGTTTAGGTCTGGAAAAGAAAAAAAAAAAGTCTGTAGCATTACTTAGTTGAAAAAAAAAAACCCACCACCAAACAACAAAACAACCCACATCATGGCTATTTGGCCTCCTCAGAAAGGATTTGGACTCAGTAGAACAGTTTTATTGACATTACACAGCATAAAGAACAAGAGGCTCCCTGGCATGGAGATTTGAGCTGCTGGTGGTCACTGGCAGGAGGTGCTGGTGTGGGCTCCCCATGGAATGATCCTGGATGCTGCATCTCTCCTGTTTCCACAAAGCACGAGTCTGCACAGGGTGACTCAGGCTTATCTGTTCCTCATTCCAGAATTCCTGACCAAAGTCAGTCCTTTTGTTGCCATCTGCACCCTTGGCCACAGGCTGGTTGTTTCCAGCTCCAGGTTTTCTGCGGGTCTGTTGATGCTGTGTAAGTTGCTGCAGTTGGTGCCTTCTGACTGTTTGTGTTTCAGGCTGATTTATGCTTTATTCATTTCTGGCACCATGTTTGATATTAGCTGAGACGGGTGAGAATTTCTGTCTTTTAAGCAATGGTGCCATTGTTAGTTGGTCGTATCTTCTGGCACACTCTCGTACTATGCACTTCCCATCGGTTCGGTAGCTCAACGGTCTTAAAAGAAGCAGATGCAAATCCTTTCTATGTGTACTTCTCTGATTTTCTGAAGTAGCTTTTTCATTTCTTATCTCCTGGAGCTTGTAGAAAGAGTTTGTCCAGCTTCGAGCTGGTGAATGGTGGAGGTCTCTTCATGAGGTGCCTGTCCCCAGAGCTGGCTGGGCAGCCCGAGTCCCAGCGTGTGTGTGAAAACGCCCGTGGAGTTTGCTCAGGAAGCTCTTTGGTTTGGGCAGCTCAAGTTCCAATGAGAGGAGCCCGAGTCTGGAGCCTCCAGGGGTGCTGGTCTTGCCCAGGGGACCCAGATGTCCTGCCAGGACTGGGTGTCCCACTGTGGAGTGTTGAGTAAGGTTGGGTTTCCTTCAGGCACCCCAGGTCTGCTCTGTTGCAACCGGGTTGCAATACGTGCTCCAAAGGTAGAACACGATACAGCACTGCTGCTAAGTTCCAGGTCACCCGTTTGAGTAATGTCAAAGTTAGCCACCAAATCAAATTATTAAATAGTCAAGTTCTTACTGGGTTTAACATCTGCCTCAAGATCGGTGTCCATCTTTTCTGCCCCAACTACAAGAGTTGTCCTCGCTCATCCTTGAAACCCTTGCTACCTACTCAGCTTTCTTCCGCTCCCCGGTGGCTTGCGCTGTGTTCCAGGGCTTACTGCAAACGTTCTTCCAGAGAGCCTCAGGGAGAGCCTTCCCAGAGCCCAGCTGAGAACTCTCACCTAGAACTGCTGATTTTGAGGAACTCATCTCTCATGGTTGTTGTTCGGTATCTCCTGTAATTTCGACTGGAATAAAAGCTACACAGTCAGTATGCATCGTCTTCTCTACGCATGAGGGGGAAAAAAAAAAGAGGTCTTTCTTAAAGAGTTTAACCTTAATAGCATTATTTTTCATTATTGTCATAGACAAGCGCCACTGCCAGGATATAAAAAACAGTCAGTCTGATTTGGTTTTTTTATTGCATCTTGCAAATTAGTGAAAACTGGAATAAAGCAATGTTTTATTGACTCTTCCTCATTTTAAAGCCTTTTTAGGGGGGAGTCCACTAGATGTCCTACAAATCTTTGAAGCAGTCAACAAGCACTGAGGTGAGGATTGACATGGTGTTATAAAAAGCTGTCAAGTAGGCTTTCTCAAAGTCTGCTTTAAAAAAAAAAAACAACACCACACTAAACCAAAAGTGGTTGAAAGATAAAAAGCAAAGGATAGAAAATAGCAGGCAGGTTCTACAGCAGATGGACGTTGCCAGTGGTGGCCCCAAGACTTTCCAGATGAGCAGAGATTGAATTAAAGA
>JAHREE010148392.1:0-11364 GCA_033628505.1 Tringa tobata | reverse complement strand
CCTGGGGCAGAGGAGGGTTTCTCGCTGGGGGAGGAGCAATGAGTCCCACCAGTAAGTCTTGGCAGCCAGCGCTGCTCGGGCTCTGGAGTCACAGCCTGCCAGACAAATTCAGGAGGCAGTTTCTGTGCTCGGGATCCCTCCGTGTAGCTGGTGCTTGGTTCTGGCGATCGAGGTTAGCGAGCAGGCGAAGAGCGAGCAGCGAAGAGCGAGCAGCCTCTTCCCTCCCCCTGCAGATGCCCCTGGGGAGCCGTCCTGCCACTCTCTGTTGCACTTGCAGTAAATCTGCAGGATTGCAATCCACCCCAGCTGCCTTCTCCTGCCAGCTGCAGACATCACGATCACTTGTTGACACACACTCGCACATGCTACGTGTTTTGGGCTCCAACATCTGGCTCGATCTGGGTTTTGTAATCTAAGCCGGGGATGCCAAGGCCTCCCCACACCCACCCTCTGCCGCTCAGGTGCTGGAGAGGGAACACAGCAGGGCCAAAAGCACACGATTGCAGGGAGACTTTCCAGGTTTCCCACTGTTATTTGAGTTCTCGGCATCTACCCAGGACTGGTCTGGAGCTGACAGATCCTGGGAACCTCTGCACCGTGCCTGGCTCAGGCAAATTCACAGTGGCTGTGATGGGGTAGGGGCTTGTGGGGGGAAGGATGATGATTACCCCTGCAAATCAAAGCATGTCTCAGCACGGAGCTTTGCAGTGAGAATCCCTGAGCCTTTTGGCATCCCTTGCCCCGACATGAGTGGGAATTTGCCAGTGACATTAGGGAATTAGAAATATGGTCTTGGCCTATCGGTGTCTCCCCTCCCCACCTACAAAGCATGGTGCTGCCTGATCTCAGGGCCGAGGGAAGGGACGTGGTTAAAGGTTGTCGGTGGCTCAGACACAGAGGTGCTGTAGCTGAGCATCCCGATGGAGACTCCTCTGACCTCTAACTAGTGAGCCAGCGTGGAAAGGCAGCTGGTGCTTCCATCCTGCCCGGCTGGCTGCCTCGGCGCATCGCCCTGCGCTGCGTGGGCTGCAGGAGCTCCTGCTCCCGTCGCATTGTTCCTCGGCGATGGCCTCCCTCCTTCCCCTCTCCAGTAGTTTAATCCAGGGCAAAGCCGCTCTGTGTTTCTGACGCGGCACCAGCCTCCCCCCACCCCTTCTCTATTTCGTCAGTGGTTCCCTCTAAGGAGCTCGTCCCGCCAATCAGGAGCCAAAGAGATGCTCTTCTGATTTCCCATAAATAAATTAATGAATGAAGAGCTTGGGTGCTGCACAGTGTCACAGGGAGGCCAGGAAACAGGTACTTGGGGGACAGCGAGTGCCGGGGGGGGAAGGTGTGTGCATGCCTGTGCTTGGGTGCCCCCGCGACTTCATTTTCCTTCTCCCGGCTGCAGGTTTGAGGCAGGAGTTTCCCCATCAGACTGTCACCTCCAGCTGGGGCAGCAGGTTTATTCTGGTGGCATTTTTCACTTGGCTGCTTTAAATAGACCTTCAAAACGTAGCTGCTGCCTCATTTTGAAAAGAGAGCTCTCTCACTTCCTCAGTGCTTTCCTTTTTTTTTTTCCTCTGCAGCATGCCCTCACCCCCCCCCCCCAACCTGTTTGCAACACACGAAATATTGCTGTTTCTACACACACACACATGGATTTCCATGCTGGAGAAAAGCTGATGAGCCAGAGATTGAGGTTTCTCCACTCCTGCTCCCTCTTGGCAGCAGCACTGAGCTGGAGAATCTCCTTCCTTAGGGAGGCGGTGGGACTGCAGCCCTCCTTACTGTTATTAATATTGGCATGATGGTAGCAGACCCTCCCCTTCACATCCAAGGCCGTGTTGTGCTTGGCCATCCACGTGTGTCTCCTGTAAGGCTCTGCTGCCACACAGAGCTTTGCAGGCTCCACAGAGCAAAGTGGGAAAGAAATAGAGGCACAGAGAGGGGAGGTGATTTAGTGTGGTTTCAGCTTCCTTCTCCTTGCTCCTCGGCTCCAGCCCTTGGGTCCCTGCCCCAAATTCAGACTCTCTGGAGCGGCTGCTGGAGAAGGGCCCTTTGTGGTGAGGAGGGCTCGTGGTCCTGCCGTACAGATCTGTCTGCCCTGACCCGTTTGGCAAAACGCTATCGAGGCAAGCATTTGGCAGGAGGTGGGAAAATCCTGCCCCCAAAATCTCTGGGAGTCTCTCAGGGAGGTCTGTGGGGTCAGGTCACCCCTACAGGTGAGTGTCTGTCCATTCACCGCCTTCAGCTCAGCCTCTCTCCCTCCCCACCCCCGTTTTCTTTCCCCCTTTAATTTTGCAATTAAGATTTATTTCCCAGCTCAGATTTCCCCCTTCCACCCTGCACTAATTCATTACTTGCCCTGCACTCCCTTCCCGACACTCTGGATTTAGAACATGTCTTCTCATGTGGTTTCCCCCTGCCCTTCTGGGGCCTCGTGCACCTTGTGCCGAGCTCCAAAGAGGTGAATTTATGGGGGGAAAATTCGGGGCTTTGCGTTTCTGCTGAGACGTGAGCCATCTCATTCCTGTGACTTCATGAGCGGTCCCAGGACATCCCATAGCCCCCAGACACTGCTCTCCTTTCCCTCCCCAGGCAGATGTGGAAAGTCGGAAAGATTTTCATGCTCCCTCTGAGCTCGTAAATCAAGGAGGCTTAATCTCCTACATCCAGGAGTCTGTGATGAGAAAATACAGATTCCCCCTCCTCTCCCCCCTAATTTCCACCACTCCCTTCCTCCTGTCTTTCATATTCCCGGCACATCTGGTGTGTGTTAGGCTGCCAGCTGTTGCATTGTGCAGAGTGATTAAACCATGTGGGAGGAATGGGGAGAGATTTTTATCTGGGCATTCATGAGTCTGCATTACAAGCCCTTTTTTCTTTAGCTCTCCCCAAGAAGAGGTCATCTGGAGTCAGGGATAGTGGAATGTAAGAAAGGTATCGTGCTTCTCCGTGTCTTCCTTGTATCTGCTCCGTAAGAAATAGAAGGTGTTTGCACTAATGTGCAGGTGTTATATTTTGGGCTGTAGCCATCACGTTGGAGCTATATCTATAATATTGATTGGTTGCCGTAATATATTGCAAGAAGTGATCTTTGAACGCTGCTAGTTTGGCTTTGAAGTGACTTGAAGGTGAAGGTTTCATATCCCAGCGTGGGTGCCCGGGGGGATCTGGTTTTCGGTTCATTCCACTCTCCCCCCCCCGCCCCCCGGCTAAACTCCCACACTTCTCTCTCTCATCCCAAGCTCCTGGATTTCCTAGCATCTGGCCAGCCTCTTCAGCCCCCTTGCTTCCCTGTCTCCTGCAGGCTTAGATGGGGTTTGGATAGCATCTGTTGCTGCGTGGTCAGAGGCTGCTCTAGCAATGTCACTGGGAAATATTTACTGCGGCGGATTTGGAAAGCCCTGGGCTGGCAGGGGAGGCGCTTCCCTGGATCCCTGGATGCTTTAGGGAGCCCAGGAAAACTCCCGTCACGGCACAAGGACAAGCCCGTTCCCCCAGGTGGAATGACCTTGCTGAGAACAGCACACCTGAGAGAGGCAGCTGAAAATCTCAAACAAATCAGTGTTTGAATCCCAGCCAAATTCAGATTTTGGTTGGGCTGAATAACCTTCTGACATCTCTGGTGTCTGTGCCCTGATTGTTAGTGCCCTGTTTAATTTCCTGCAGTGAGATGGGATGAGTGTAATCCCTGGGAGCGTAAAGCCTGGTGCCACCAAGCAGCAACAGAGGGAAATGTTGCTTTTTCTCCCCTGAGTAACATGACCTGACCATCACTTTGTGGGCAGAGGGGGCAATTACTTCTCTTAAGGGGAAATTGGTAAAAGGAACCCCTGCTGTGGCCACATCTGGCCTGAGTGAGTCACCTCTGTATTTGCTGCTGCCAGGGCTCCACCAGCCACCATGAGGGGAGCAAAGAGACCTCGGAGGTCGGCAGGTCGGAGGTGAAAGGCAAGAAGTCCTCAAGCCATGGCAGCAGCCACAAGGGGAAAAAGACGGGGAGCGGGAAGAGCTCGGTTGGCTTCAGCTCAACTTCATCCAGCGGGACCTTCCAGCCAGCAGGTAAGGGGGGGAAGGAGAAGCAAGGGGTGTGTTTTGCTTCATAAAGATACCTGTTCACCAGCTAGTGCCCCGAAACTTTGCTGATGGCTATTTCTTTAACCCCTTGAAGGGAAAGGGAATAGTCTTATTGCTACTAACTCCAGGCACAGAGGGAAGAACTGAGTGGGATGAGTGTTACAGCTCCCCTCCTGTGCAGGCCTGCTGCACTGCAAGGAAAACCAGCTCCAGATGTTCTGAGTGGAGGGCGGAGGGAAGGGATTCTGTGCACAGGCAATATGGGCAGCACCTGCCCTCTCCTCTGTAGGTGGTACTGTCTGCAGCAGTGTTTTAAGGAGTACGAGTGGAGAGACCTGAGCCAAAACCTGATCTCCAGGCTCCCCTGAGTCAAAGCCTTTCAGGGCTCCCATCTGCTCCCACCTCGCACAGTTCTTTTTCAAGCTGTTGTCATAACAGTGAGGCTGTTTCATGTCCTGGGGACCCTAATCGGTGCAGGAGGGATGGTGGCGATGCAGGCCCTGGGGGAGCAGACACGTTTGGATGGGGTGAAGTTGCTAGGGTGCACCTCTCATGCTTGCTAGAGAGTGTCAAAGCAACAAGAGCAGGGCTGGGAGGTGACAAAGTTGTCCCTCAGCTCAGTGACAAGCCTGTGCCAAAGGACCTGTGTTGTGACCTTGCTCTTATTGCCTTCTGGGCTGACTTGCTGCCACCACGAGTCATCCTATATCTGTTTCCCCTCTGCTTCCCCCAGGGACCTCCTGCAGCAACTTGCAGTGCTCCCAGGACTTTGTGACATTCCCCAAGCTCGAGCAGGACGACGAGAAGTACCGGAAGCCTGTCTCTTCCTCCTCTTCTTCCCACTGCTCCCCTCTGTACGAAGGCCAGAAGGGGGACGTCTTCGAGCAGAAGGTGATCTTCTCCGGCTTTGGGTCCATCATGCGCTTCTCCACCTCCGCGGTGAGCCAGCAGAGAGGCCGTGATGCTTCCCCCGTGGACTATAAAGCCTCAAACCCTGTCAGTGGCCCTGCGGTGGGGACCAGTGGGACCAGTGGCAGCAGCAGCAGCAGCAGCCACAAGCGCATGCCATCCCTCAGCATGGAGGAGGGAGAGGTGCTGAAGGAAAAGAAGCACAAGGGTAGCAAGAAGAACAAGCACGGGCCTGGCAGGCCAAAAGGGGGCAAAAGCAAAGAGATTTTGGGTGCCCAGCTGGCTGGGTCCACGTCTACTTCCTCGTCGCCCTTCTCCGGGGGCTCTCTCGTTAGCTCCAGCATCGGCAACTCTTCCCGGTCCTTCAGCCACACGGGGAATCTGCCCAGCCTCAGCATGGAGTCCCCGCTGCTGGGCTCAGGTATGTTCCCCCTTAGGGCTCTTGGCGTGCACAGCTCCTCCCAGCCGTGCTGTCACCTTCGTCACACTTGGCTGGTGTCTGGACCCCTCAGCACAGGATCCAGTCCCTTTCATTCACTCCCAGGAGCTATAAAAATGCACGTCTGGGTTTCCCCTTCCCATCTTGGCCTTCGTTCTAGAATCTCCTCCGGGTCAGCTTCTCTCTCCTTGGATCTGACCTGCAGATTGGAGCTGGGAGGGGGAGCATTTCAAACTTTTTTTTGCTCAAGTGCTGGCAAACCTCAGAGCTTTGCTCCCAAAGCAGTACGGAGAGGGGGTATTCCCAGGCCAAACCGGAACAACCACAGTCTGACCCCAAATGAGGGACTCTCAGAAGTGGTTCAAGTTTAACCTCTCTTTTAAAATCAAAACCTCTCATCCTGGTCTTACCACATCCACGTAGGGTTGGGAGACTGGTGTGCCATTAACTCGGGGAGGCTTGTGGCTGTTCCCAGCCGGAGCCCCCTTCCCTGGCCTGGCAGGGCTAAGGATAGCCAGGACGTGGGGCAGGAAGGGGTTAAGGCAGCAGGCAGAGGAGGGGCCTGCTGCTCGGGGCTGAGGTTTGACACTGTTCTGGCAGCAGAACTTGTCATCGGTCTATTGTGGGTTGTTTGCAGATGCTCCAATTTAGGTCAGATTGCAAAGAAGGGGGGGTATAGTTTTGTTGTGTGCGCCTGGGAGCCCTGGCCCATTTGTCTGCGCTGCCTGAGAGAGGAGAGGAGCAGCAAGAATTGATGCAACTTCCATAATCATAACCTTAGGCCAATTTTTTTTTTTGCCTCCCCCCCCCTGACCCCAGAACAACAAAGGGATGTTTCAAAGAGGAGGTGGCTGCCAGGCCCTGCTCTCCTGCCTGCTCCTTTTTCTGTTCTTCTGCGGAGAGATGTTGGCAGGGCTCAGAGGAACCCGGCTTTGGGCACTGCCTCTGCTGCCTGCCTAAGCCAAGGGGAAGTCAGACTGTCCCCTCCCTCTGCAGCAGCTCTTTCCTCACCTTTTCTTCCTCATTTATCTGTCCCTGCCCCACCATCGTCCCTGGGCATCGCGGGAGGGGGCAGGTTGGCTCAGCGAGAGTGTGGTCTCTTGACTAGCACAGACAGCAGAGAGTGGGACTCTCTGAGCCCATCACCCTCTTCTGCCACTGACTTGTGCCTCCGGTGAGTCACTTTATGCTGCAATTTCTGGGGTTGTGGGGGGCAAACGAGAAGGTGGGGAAGGGGCAAGGCTGGAAAAGCTTGTGATGCCTTTTGATAGATGGATTGCAGACTGTGACCACCCTCGCTGCACGCCAGGCTACAAGATGCTGAAATGCGTGTTGCACTTGGGCTTGTGCATCGGTGCCACCCTCCCATTGTGGGATCAAGCCCTGCAGAAAACCAGCTGCTTGCAGGCCATGGGAGGGGTGCGTGGCTCTCTAACGCGTCTCCTCCCCTTGCAGGGATCTACACCAGTAACAAGGACCCTATTTCCCACGGGGGCGGAGTGCTCAGAGCTGTCTGCAGTACACCCCTCTCTTCCAGCCTGCTGGCACACCAGGGTACTTCGTCTCTCCCACAGCTCAACCGGTCTCCCTTTGCTAGCACCATCCCAGCTTCCTCCTCCTCGGTCTCCACCACGCAGGTAAGAGCATCAGGACCAGGAGAGGGACTGTAATTCAGGAGAGCGCGTGGCAGAGCAGTGGGCACAGAAGGGTTGCTTTTTCCGCTTGGGAACAGCTACTCTTCCTTCAGTTTGGAGGGGAGCTGCCAACTGCAGCTTGCTTTAGACTCAGTAGAAGGATGTAGGCAATTTTGCATCAGAGCAGCCTATTTTGGGGTGGGAGAAATTGCAGCTGAGAAGGACATGTTGCTTTCCAGTGACTGTAAGGGGAGCGCAGACAGTGCTTGGGTAGCAGAGGCCTGGCTGTCCCCGTGCTGCTCGTCCCCAGCTGCTCCGCGGGATCCTGCCACCGGTGCCAGCCCTACCTTCGCTCGGCAGCACAGATAACTTGGTGGGAGGGCTCGCACGTCCCAGCTGGGTGGGCTGTGTGTGTGCCAGGAGATGGAGCCTTGTCCTTTGTCAGGAGCTGACTGTGAGAGGTGTTTTACAGGGAGGAGAGAGTTAGTTTTACAGCCTCGGTGTTAACACGGCTCATTCAGCCCTCTTGGCTCAGAGATGGGGCTGGGAAGATTTCAACTGTCTAGCGAGACTTCCAAGGAGATATTTTTAACACTCTCTCTCATGAGCAAGCTGGGTTCAAGAGGAGATGGAATAATGAAGTTATTTTCCTCTTGTATTTTTGAGAAGTCTTTTCTTTCTCTCACCCTCCTTGTTTTGCCATGTAGGTGTTCTCACTGGCAGGTTCAACATTCAGCCTCCCTTCCTCACATATTTTTGGAAGCCCCCTCACATCTGGGCTATCAATCAACCCGCTCTTAAATCAGTCGGAAAGCAGCCGGGCAGGTACGTGAATCAGAAGGTATGTGAGTTTGGACTTCCCAAGGGGTCTCCCTGGAAGAGTCGAGACAACTGCATCCATAGTTCTCCAGCTGCCCTCCCTGCCTGTCCCCATCCCGTGTGTGTGAGAGCCCGGGGCTAGGAGAGAGGGACAGTGGCTTTTTCCCCAAGCAGGGGGTGCTTGTGTCTGCCCTAACGACATGCTGGCTTGAAATCCTGTAAAAGCACATCTGCTGGTGTGTCCATCGGACAATGTGTGTCCCTGAACATGTGCTAGAAAAGTGCAAGAATTTAGGTCATTCCTTACCGAAATTTGTTGTCTTTTTACACACCAAAGCTGTACAAACCTAGCACAAGCTACTGAGCTGTTGCTTGCTCAAAACGTTAAAAGTTTTTAATGGGGCTTTGTTTTCTCTTTTTTTTTTTAAAAAATCTTTTGAATGAGGGATATCTCACACTATTAATTCTCATCTTCCATTTCTGTTTTGAGTTACTTTCTGCCCTTCCCCTTTGGCTTTGTCATGAATGCAACAAAATCCACTGTTTCAACTTCCAAACGTGAACGTGCCAACACTGAATTACTTACAACTGCTCATTTTTTCCCACCAAGGCAAATTCATTTTTCTTGGAAAATTGCCTGGTTAATAAGCAGGAAACTGGAAGCATCGTAAGATTTCTTTTTCTTTTTTTTTTTTTTCCCAAAACAGAGTGGGACTGATTTTTTGGGGTTTTTTTTTTTTGGTTTTGCACCAGTAGTTAAACAAAAGCACCCTCCTGACTTTCAGCTGTTGCAGTTAGTGGTGTGACTGTCTCATGCTCCCCTAGCCCAGAAACGTTGGCAGCTCCTCCGAGGAGGTAAAGCTCTGCCCTTGTGTCACGCTGAGTGACAAGCACTTTAAAAGCCCAGGGTCCTCATTAGAGGTGGCTCCGAGTTCTCCGGATGATCTGACACCAGCGTGCCCTTATTTGCCTTAACAAGTGTGCATGCCTGCATGTGAAGCATGAACGAACACCTATGCTTGCCTATGACCTTTGCAAGCCCACGGGAAGGTGCCCGTCTGTCTGTCCCCCTGTCACTGGTGGCATTTTGTCTGCCTGGCCCCGCCGGCACCTTCTGTCTCTCGAGTGCCAGGGGAAGGGAACTGCGCAGCCGATCCCGGTGGGAATCGCGTCACGGGAGCTGCGAGGCAGGAGTGATTCAGTCACCTGGAATTAAGGAGAGAATGGGATGATTCAAAGAGTTATTCTTCCCTCCTGGCGATCGGCAGGAGGGAGATGACCCGGTGCCGCTTTCCCGTCGTTGCTGGGATTTTGGCAAGGTGCTGACAGGAGGAGGAAGCCAGTCAACCCTCAGGAACAGCCCTGTGGTTCAGGCACAACACAGAAGTCTGGGTTCTGTTCCAGCCCCGCGGCTACTAATAAATGAATCATGTAGGCAAAACCCAACCAAGTGCTCAGAAAAAAGGCCTGATCCTTAGTTTCCATTTCCAAGGTTGCTCTTTTTGTTTGACTGGGATCTTAGGAGCTTCAGGGTGTGTTTCTCCCAGTTCCAGGCAGCGTTCAGAACACCTCCTGCCTCTTGTCACACTTAAGGTTTGTTCATCGCTATCTCCTCCTGCTGGAGTTAGTGGCCCACAGGGTTTTAAGCCAAATTCTTTTTTTTTTTTCCCCCAGAGGGATTAATTAACGTTCATTAAACCTCCTGTATGGGGCAATTTTCACTTAAAAGCGTGGCAACTGCTTTAATCCCAAGTTGTTAACAGAGTGGTGGTGAAGTTTTGGGTAGTCCTGCCTTGTCTTTAACTGGGATCACCTTTCCTGAGAGCCTCCCTGTAGCCAGGCCCCGTGGAGATGGAGCTTCCATTGCAGTAATATTTGAACTTTTCCCAATTTTAGTGTGATGGAGGGAAGTGGTGTTACCCAGTCTTACAGATGGGGGAACTGAGAAACTGTTATCGCTGATGCGGGTTGATACCAGGGGGCCTTTGGCAGTACAAAAAGTCTGATTCTTATCTTCCCACTCCCTCAGCTACTGTCTAGTTCTTCCTCCCACAGCTTGTCCTGGATCTTGCCTCATCACGATGACAGGCCAAATGTAGTTATCTTCTCTAGTTGTCTTCGAGCCTCTGTCTCCTACTTGCTGCCGAGGAAAGTGCTGTCTCTGTGTGATAACTCAGTCATCTCCCCGCTCCGTAGCCAACAGGGTGGTGTTGGCCAGGAGATAATTGAATGTGGAGCCTGGTACTGTTTCAGAAAACCAGAATATATATATACGTGCACAGGCTCCCTGGGCTGCGAGCAAACAACGTCACGGTAACAAGCAGGCAGTCAAAGCTTAGCTGAATATTTATTTGGTTGCAAAAGGGCTGCACGCGGTGGGCTGTGGCTATTCCTTGGAGGTTTTAGGTGGTCCTTGGATGGAAACGATGCTGAGGAGCACTGCTGTGGTCTGACTGCTCCTGCACTCTCCTGGTTGGAGAACTTGGGAAGATTTTGTGCCTTGTGGGGTCACTGAAATCAAGACTTGTCTCCACAAGGTGTCCTGTACCGGGAGGCTGCTGTTGACTGGCACCTCCGGGAAGCAGTGGATTCTCCCAGATGGGTGGACCAGTTATAATTGATGGGCAGAAGGACATTCCCACAGGGATGAAGGAGCGAGGATCCTGCTCGTACCTGTCTGGAAGAGCTGCTGAGCAGCAGCTGTGTGTGCTTGTTCTCGGCGGTAGAAAATACCGCCAATAAGTAATGCCCTGCTCAGGGCATTACACTGTAAATCACAGTGTTCCCTGCAGGAGACTTCCTGGATTCTTCCACATTAGAAATGTCTCTTATTGTGTGAAGAAGAGGAGGGGCAAGTCAGCCAGCTGGTGCAGGCTGTAGTCACAACATCTGACACGTCCCAGAGCGAGGGGAACGTGTGTTTACGGGCTGGCGGGCTCTGGGGATGGAAAGCAAATGGCAGATAAATATAAAATATACTTCCCTTCTTGATTACTCTTTGGATGGGGGGGGGATATCCCACACATGCACAGCGGCTCCCTCCCCAGCGCTGCGGTGTCCTGGGACGGGGAGGGTGGCTGTGGGGGTAGTTTGTGGACCCTGAAATGCTTGTTTTAAGTGGAAGGGAGCTGAGCATCGGGAGAGTTCGGAGGGATTCGGGAAGGGATGCTGGAGGCAGAGGGCTGCTCTCGGGAGGCTTTGCACAGGATGGAGTCATCCTCCCAGGCTCAGCAAAGTCTGTGTGTGTGTGTGTCTGTGTGTGTGTCTGTGTCTATATGTGTGTGTGTGTGTGTGTGTGTCCTGGCCCCCGCAGCTTTACAGCTAAAGGAAAAGCTCCTTTCTGCCCATCCCCGGGGTTTGCGGGGCTGGGGCAGAGACCGGCTCCCCCCAACCCTCCCGCTGCGGGCACACACACACGCACACACACCCCCCCGGGGGAGAATGTCACCCCTGCCATGAGGAAGGGGGTGGCGGGGGGTGACCTTCCCGGGGTGACACCAC
>JAHREE010148391.1:0-14362 GCA_033628505.1 Tringa tobata | reverse complement strand
CCCCTCTTCTTTCTCTGCTTGTTGGCTAAAAATAGCACGTTCCAGTACAGCCCTGCACCTTGTGCCAAGCGCTCGCTCCCCGTCCGTGGCACAGATGCTCTTTCTCCCTCCCTCCCTCCTCCTCCTCCTCCTCTCCCCGCAGCAGCTGAACACACAAGAGGAGTAAATACTCCCCGTAGGCCTCGGCAGCAGCGGGAAATGCGGGGACTCGGTGTCGGCAGCGGGGCAGACACCGCTTTCGGAGCGAGCTTTGCCTTGTTTGCCCATGTATCAGGTACAGTCTGGGCAAACTTCCCAAACACGTAATGGACATAGCGGGCAGCGTTTCAAACTGGATATTGCGGGATAACCTCTGTAAATAAAGAGGGAGATGGCTTTCCTGCCCACACGATTTATGGACTCTCAGCTGGGCATGCCAGGAGGGTGTCAGTCAGTATTAACCGACGGCCGTGCTGCTTTTGAAAGCCTGGATGCCCTTGTCCCCAGGAGACTGGGCTGAGATCCATCAGACTTCGGCCACATAACCCACCAGAGTGTCATCCGGCTGTTTCTGTATGCGGGTCATTATCGTTACCACTCAAAATCGTTTACACATTGTGGGGATGCCTACTGCAAGGAGACAAAAACAAACAAAAAAAGAAGTAAACAGCCACACACCTATGGGGAAGACTTAAAAGATTTGCACCGTGATTTACAGGGGTGTCACCGACTGTGTTTATACAACAAGGCAAATCTGGCTTTTGACTATAGTGGAATATATCCAGAGGTGCTTGGTAGAGTAATTCCGGATTTCTGCTTTAAAAAAAAAAAACAGGATATGGCCCATAAAGTATTAAAAACTATCTGCCCCTACTGGGAGTATCCCTGTATAAATTATTTCTGCTTCAGATCCTACCCCACTGCTTTGGATAGAAGGGGTGCAAAGGAGGGTGGCAGTACTACAACTGGATCCTTGAGACTACAAAAGCTGTATCAAAGGGTAGTGAAAATTTCTTATTCTGCTGCCACTTGCCTTAGAACCTGAATCCTCCAAAAAAACCACGTTCTGCCTTTTAGGGCTATTTATTGTAAATAACAGATACCTCAGAAGCCTCTGGTCTCCTCGTTTGTTTTGGTACAGGCCCTTCTACACTGGAACCTTCACCCCTGTCAGAACTCAGAGCTGCTAGGATTCTGCTGCCACATTCTCCGCTGCTTTTCCTTGAAATATGAGCATTCATCACGTGAGGCAGTTGGTTAATTATGAACCTTGGTGTGCTGTTAACATGTCCTGTAACACCGCAGCAGTTTTGATGACTACGTCTTAACCAGCAGAGTTAGATAAATAACTCTCATACCAGTCAGATCTGGTGTGCAATGTTCTAAATAATCGTTTACTGAAGATAAACTCTTTTCACAGGTAGACTTGAAGCAGGTGGAATCGCTATGGCTGGCTAATTTGACTAACAAAATACTACCTAGTTTATACTAATTATTGTTGTTGCCTACACTAAACCTGCTGGTCACGATGCAGGTTACTAATCAGTATCTTTTTATCCTTGTAAAACTTGGACTCTGGGATCCGAGGACAATGACCTCCAGTTTACATTCTCGTTTAAAACCACAGCCCAAACTACTTCCACACAGATCAGCCCACTAGCTGGAAACCATAGCACAGTGTCAGCTTCAAAGGGCTGAGATAGAAAGAGGACAGTTGCACATTTCATAGGCATGTTCTACCAAGACCCCTTGGGCATAATCTGAACATGCAAACTTGGCCGCACGTTCCCCAGGGCTCTATTTGCTCACACATTTCTAGAGGCCTGTTTGAAAACGCAGCCACTATTCAGATCTCTGACTGCGAAACTCACTGCAGAGTCGGGGCTCACCTGAGGAGCCACGGGTGCTCTCTGCACACCCTTCCCCGTCTCACCTCCATCCCACACGGCTGTGTCTCTCTGGACTGACCAACCCTGTGCAGATCTTACCTTCTTTGGCCTTTCGTGGTGGGACACATGCTTCTCTTGAGCAGGGGACGTGGACCGACTCCTCCTTCCAGCAATGAAGGAGCTACCTCCAGAGTGACGTGAAGTCTTCTGAGGTGAGCGGGGAAGGGGACAGGAGGTGGAGAACAGGAGAAAAAAGAAAAAGAGAGAGGAAACAGTGTTACAGAGCCCAGCTTTCACTGACACAGGGAGCAAAGCTACAGTAAATGGCTCATCTACCACACGCAGGACCAAACTCTTTATACCAGACGCCCAGCCTGGTTCCTCACACAGGGACCACAGCAGATACCATACTCATGGGCTTACAAAGAGCATGGAGATCTAACTCCCCAAGTACTTAGTTCTTGGTGGCCTGTGCACAATGAAAGAATAAAGGCACAGAGCTGCTAAGAGACCAAACAACAAGATAAACGGTAGCAGCAGTGTTGGTTAGATGAGCCAGTCGTCCTGAAGAGCAGTGTCCAGCTTCCACTCTCGAGCAGGGCGCTGGGGGCATGTGTGGAAGGACACCCCATTCTCAGACCCCGGGCATGAGCAGAAGTCCCAGTATCTCTCTCAGCATCAGTGAACTTGATACAGAGCTACAGTTGTGTCAGATACCAGGGGTACCTGAAGGGCAGGGAAGGTGTCCTCCAGTTGACTTTGAGGGGAAGCTCAGGACATCAGTCACTGCGTGTGACAGCACTGATAAGCAGGAAGGAAAGTGGGAAAGGCCAGCAACAAAGGAGCCACTGAGACACAAAGCTGCAGAGGTGGGATCAAGTTTCCCTTTTGCTGCAGGGGGGAGAGCAGGTGTCTACTCATTATGCAGAAGAGGAAAAGGGTTCCTCTCTTTCCTCTTGGTGCTGTAATTAATAGGGGGAAGTCCTTTGCCCCAAATATCCCTCAAACAGGGAATGGCTCTGTGTGTCTTCTGGGCTGTCTCTGTCCTCAGGCAGAAGTTCTGGCTGTTTTGTGGTACTCTCCTGCTCAGGGTGCCTGAGCTACACCCCTAACTCCCTGTAACACCAAGCACTGTGGCTGTGCTCCTTTCGTGGGACTCACCTTTCAAAGAGTGGGTCAGGGAAACCAAAATAGGTGGGAAGAATTCAACCCCTAGCTTTGAAAATGGGTTTAAAGATGCTATAGAAATGCAAAATATAAGTTATTCTTTATTCCTCAGTGACTCTGATTGAATGGCTGAAAAAGGAAGCAGGCTGCAGGCCGTGTTTATGTGTTCTTGGCATTTCTTACTGCTCTGAGCAGATACAGTCTAGGATAAAAACAATGCCTTATATGTGTCAAAAAAAACTCCGCCGCAGGAATGAAGAGACTCACCATTTTATTGAAGTGGTACTTGCAGTAGCCGCAATATTTGACATTGTCGACTTCTAGGACTTCCTCTTCACATAAGAGGCCAGCCATCTGGGCACTGAAATGCAAGCAATTAGGAGAAGGATAAAGCAAATTGTACAACCAGACCACATATTCCATCAAATATGCAAAGAATAGTTCAGGATACCCAGGCAGGGTCTTGAAGCTTCCTGTTCTGCTTGGCAAATGGTATGCAAGGAGGGGGAAAAAGGTTCCGACTCTTTTTAATTCATATTAAGATCTTCAAAATTGTCAGTACTTTTCTACCGAATTGTCTTGCAATTTTTGTTTTTGTTAAGGGAGGCCTGGGAGACCAGTAACAATCCCAACGGAGGACCTATCATGAGCAAGGAATCCGTGTAAAGCTGGGAATCTCCCTGTTCTGTTGATAGGGAATGTTGTTTTCAGGCCGCAAGGGTACATGAGGATATCAGCCCTTCAAATCACATCATCTAGATGATACTCTTGCATGTGCTTTGCTGGAGAAGGAACATTCCTGGGCTGTGACTCATCTCTTCTCTTCTTGGATTCCACAGAGTCTTAGGGAAATCCCCAGCCCTGGTTCTCAGCAGGGAAGGCTCACTGGTGAAACCTCAGCCTTCCTGGGGAAGTTCCCCTCACAAACTCAGCAAGGATGAGATACCCCTGGCACAAAATAAACCCAGGGCCATGAGCCTGACTCCCGCTTGGTGCAGCCTCAAAGTCAGAGCAGCAAAACCACTATCTGGGGCTATTCCTGGGTTGATGCTGTGGGGAACTCACCAGGTGACATGGAAAGCTTGCCGGCAGCCATGCCGGTTACAGGCCATGCATGCTCCAGAGGCTGCTTTGCTCTCCCTGCCCTGCTCTTCACAGATGTAGCAGGTCTGCAAAACATAAAAAAAGAGGAATAGTGCTCACTCCAAGAGGCAGACAAAGTGTCTACTTCACTCTCACTGTTCACCAGGAGGCAAAACCTTCAAGAACTCATAACTCTGTGTCCAGCGATCTCCCTCCTATGACAACATTTCTGGGTTATTTCTCAGTGGCACACACAAAACTCACGCATTTTCTTTTTCTCCCCAAATAACAACCGTGTCAGATCAAAATGTGGAGTAACCAACATGCAGCTGCAAGGAGGAGATTGCTCAAGTTGCAGGGAGTTGGGGAAGAGAGATCTGGAGGACCAAAAAGTTATTTGCCAGAAGGGGGATTTACTTTCTTAGTTATTTTTAAAGGAATCAGAGTACCTGGAAATTAACATAAATTGGACAGAAGATGTTGGTAGAATAAGATGACCCCAAAAATCCAAGGCGGGCAGGAGGAGAGACGGATGGAGGAGGATGGCCTTACCTTGTTGAAGCGGTCGTGGGGCACATACTGCAGGACAATTGGCTCCATGGTGAGCACGTTGGCAAACTGCACCTCTGGGATGTACAACGCACAGACGACATGGGCCCATCCTGGGGATGCAAATAAGGCAGAAAGCGGAGGTTCACATGGGGCAACCCACAAAAGTCTTAAACTCAGACAGGGCTGCAGACAGGCACGTGAGGGAGAGAAGGAAGAGAGTTGTAGGAAAGGAGCCAACTTAAGTTAGATGTTAGATTTGAAATTCTGCTTGTTGTAACTTGGTTAGGAATCAAATCCTTTGTGGGTGAAAGACAGACTGATACCACCTCCAGATTAAATAAGAGAGCAAAGATTTCTTTGGGAAAAGAAACGTATAACACTCATCGTGCTTAAAAGCAACCCCTCAGGACTTGAGACCCAGAGTTGAAGACTTAACCAAACCCAAGAAAAGCATCCAAGCAGTAAATGATGCTGATGGGACAGGTTTGACGTGTAGTCAAAACAAAGCTCCCTTTATTGGCTGTTATCAACGGCTCAAGGCGGCTCTTTTTCAGCAAGCCAAGTTAGATTAAAATCTAAATCCACCGAGACACTTCCCAAATCAAATGTGTAAGTCGAAATTCCAGCTGCTCAGGACAGAATTGAGAAAGCTTGAAGGTCAAGAGCCTTTGGGGCCTGATCCACATCAGTATGGCTACTGCACTGGAAAGACTTAGCTAGAATTAGGATGGATTCACCTGGGCAGGCGGAACCAAACTCCATGATGACAGAATCACACAGCGCTATATAATTCTGTACAGGGACGTGGTCGTAACACTTCTTGTGCCTGTCTACACAGACCTGACCAAACCATGTAATAACATGCTTGGAAGAAGATGCTGCGTTATTATAAAACAACCCTCCAACAGGATATTTGTGCTATTGCACTGAGGCTCTTGGCACTTATAGCCAGCTCTAGCAGATGCTTCTCCAAAATATCCTGGACTTAGGGCTTCTTCTCTAAATATGGGCTCTATCAGAATCAAGACCTCCTTGCCTAACTTAACTCTCTGTGTATTAAGGTAAGCAGCAGGTAGGTACAGAAGCCTTTCTGAAAGACAAGATTTTGAGAAAAATTAATTTTGATCTATACAGCCAGTAGCATCAATAGCTGTGAGCCCTGACAACTGCCATCAGGCTCCACACTACTTCACAGCACCAGAGGCTGAGAAGCATCAACGATGAGCAGATAAGTCCTGAAGAGAAAAACATCTTTACTGCATCCTTGTCCCTGCTCTCGAGTGGGGAGTCAAGGCTGAGGCTCTGTTAAAGTGGGCATCACCCTGCTACTCTGCGAGAATGCAGCAAAGAACTCAAAAACCTCATGTTTCTATAAACAATGGCAGATCATGCACCAATTCCTGCGAGTTTAAACTCAAGAAAGGGCACATTTCAGGGGCTGTGCTTTGATGCCAGCCACAGGTCAGGCAGGTTCCCCCCCAGGGAAAGGTCTTCTCGCCATGGAGGTGAAGTTGTGTAAGAAAAAGGCAGTGTTTTCATTCCTCTGGAGCCTCCAGCCTTCCCTTGCTGGTGACATGGGCTCAGAAAGGCATGATTTTGTGCCGGGGACATCTGATAAGTCCCCGGAGGCTCTGAACGACATACCCGTCTGTGCGCAGAGGTACTCACCTCCGTTGTCGGTCCGTTTCAGGGCTCCATCTTTGTGGGGACACAGTTCACACCTCTTGAAATTAAGCAGAAACAACAAGTTTTAATCTAACTCTCCCAGGGGTGTGGGGCCAGAAAAGAGATGATTCATTTACAACGTGGTTATGAGAGATGGGGCTGCTTTCAAAGAGAGGAAGTGGAAGAAGGGCTGAGAGCGGTTTGGATGCAAAAAGATACCCTGACACAGCTCGATATCGTCCTCTCTGACGTGGACATATTTAAAGCCTCAGCCCAAGAGCCACGGGGCTACAAGTGAACCTTGACTTTCACAGGGCTTTTTTTTTTTAAAAAAAAGCTTTAGTCTTTGCGGTTGGGGAGTAAAACTGAAAACCATGACTCAGAGAGCAGAAGGCAAATAAAAAGAAGCCATTATCTATCTTTGCCTCTTTCCTTCCTTCCTTCTCTCTTTCTCTTGCGATATTTTTTCCAGTCTCATGAGAGGCGGGCGAGGCTGCCGTGGCATTTTCACTGGCGGGGCGTGGGGGGCCATGGCGGGCCTGGCCCTAGTGGCTGGGACTGGTGGGTGGGCACCCTGCTTCCCCCCAAACCCAGCCTTGGGGCGGCTGAGGTGTGATGGAGAGGGTGCGAGAGGAACATTGACACCGGAGAGTCCCTGCCACCCGTGGGGGTGGAGGAAGCTCCCTCAGCGCTGCCATGATAGATGGGAGGCCACAGGCCTGGCACCATGATGGGCTGTGAGGCAATGGCTCCCCTCCATGCCCAGTCACCAAAGGCTGCTTTTGGGAAGGCTGTGAGGGGGATGCTGTCTCCTCCACCATGGGCCAGCAGCCATGGGGTGGCTGGAGATGAGCCCCTTCCACTCAGGAGATGTTCCTCACACCAGCCCCATGGGGCATGGAGGCCTCCAAGGCCAGTGGCGGCCCCCAAAGCATCTCCCTCATGGCCATGGTGGGGACAGGCCTCATGACCCCACCATGCACAGCTGGCGAGGGGGAGGCAAATGGATGGAGAAGGTTCAACCAGGCAAGATAGCAAGAGCCACAGAAACCCAGCGCCATGGCCCTCGGTGCCATTCCTTGCCTCATGGCGGAGGGCGAGGCCTTGCACTCATTTTCCCCACCTCACTAATTTCAGTCCTAGCCCAGCCGACATCGGGCTTCACATCAGCTCATCGCTACGAGAGGGCTCTCCCCTGGCCATAACGCCCTCCTGAAGCATCAGCGGTTTCGGGGCGGTTTTGGAGCACATTGCCACGCATGAGGGAACACGCTGCCGGCCCCCAGGGCTCCTCCCAGCCTGAGCCGCCCAAAAACGGTCACTGTCTTCTCGTGGCATCACTCAGGGAAAAAGACTATGTGCTTTTTGACTTGTTTGACTTTTAAAAAGGCCCGAAAACCTGCAAGGTGCAACCCTTTTCCTTCCCTAGTGGAAAGGTCTGATTTGTTAAAAAAACAAAACAGAACACCCAACCCCCAAGCCCTGTTTTTTCTGTGAAAAAATGTGCTTCACATTTCAGAAAGTTTCGAAATGAGGTGCCTGGTGTCAAAGTGGGATGCCAGGCTGTGCCAGAGTCTCTTGGCTCTGGTGAGTGTAACCAGGGCAGGTGCTCCATGCCACAAAAAAACAACGTATTGAGCAATAACCGGCCACGAGCAAAAGCCTCTGCCACCAACTAGTCCCCAAGAACCTTCCACAGAGGTGGTTTTCCTCAAGCAAGTCAAGATTTCCTCTGCTGGAGTTTTACCTCCCGGACAGAGGGACATAATAAATAGGATTGCAATGCAATGGGCAGCAGGGAGGCTCAGCCTGATCCTCCAACAATTTTCTGGGAGTCAAGTGTTGGGGGCCCTCAAACAGGCACCTTTGGCAAGCACGGAATCCCGGTGATAAGAGATGAGGGGACATAGACCAGCACTGTCCTCAGCAGCCTGTCTTTGCTGAATTGCTTTCCCTGCAATTTAGTTTGAACCAGGGATGGGTGACCACAGGAGAGGTCTCTCGCTGCTCCTGGTTAGGTCCAGGCTACCAGAATGCTGGAGAGCTGCTCTCACAATTACTATGGAAAGCCCGGCAGAGCCAAGACAGAAAAAGAACTGGGTTAACTGAGACACTGTAATAAGAAATTTGCACTTGAAAAGGCCCCTCCGCTCTCCCCTCCACCCCTCAGATCAAAGCAGCTCTCCCACCATGCGATTAGCAAAGCTCTGATTGTAACAAGAGGGGTTAACAGCTCCATCGGCCCCACACAAGACTTTTAATAGCCCTGCCTCGAAATGACAGCTAAAGCCTTCACATGATCCCTCACATGAGTGCCCTCTGGCCATTGCAGCTCACCGGGCTTCCTAGACAATTTGATTACAAAGTGGATGGGCTTTCAGTTGCTTACTGTAAGCACAATAGCGTCCACAGCATCCTTTAGGGACCTGAGCATCTGAGGAGGGGTTATGAGCAGGGATTAGCGGTACCTCTTCCTTTTATTCAACCTGCAGAGGCCAAGGCGGTCTCCGGGGTTTTTTATTTCAACTCTGGGAAAAGAGCAGGGCTTGGTTGATTTAAACCAGGTTGTGATGGGTAAGGTTAGAGCTCCTGGCCCCCCTGGGGCTTCTAACTCTGGGATCTACCACCAAGTTAGGGCTCCAGAGCTCTCCTTCCGAAGCTGAAGAGGGGATGGAGTCCATCACTCCAAAGGAGAGATACAGAAATCAGGAGAGCTATTTTTTAAAAAACTCACCAAGGAGTGCCATATTCTCCATGCCTCTGTATCTTACGCTCAAAGCAAAAGTATCAATATTTAGCCAAGAAGTATGTTTGTTATGGACAAAGCTTGTAAACTGCTTTAAGATTCCTCTATGAAGGCAGATGTGGGTAGAAAAACATTGTTGTTTTTCAAAGGAGTTTGCCACACAGTCATTATGAAAGAAATATGAGTATCAATTCACCCCGCTGCTGTTGTCAGTGTATTTAGCACAGAAATAGCAGCATCTCTCGCTCAGGATCCTGAAGGCAGTGTCTGCAGGCTGGTAATGCCCCTTTTACAGCTGGAGAAAGCCAGGCATGGAGCTGCACTGAAAGAGCCACAGCCTCCAGCCCCGCTGGACCACGGAGCCCAAATTCAAAGTGTTTTACTAACAGAGCCACGCACAGATCTCCTAAGACCTGACTCATTTCCCTTACTCTGATCATGCTGTTCTCTACATCAAAGAACTAGATTCTTTTCAAGTATTTACCCATCTGCGTGTCTGTTGCTATGACTGCTGGTGTTTAACTGAAAAGGTGAGGGATTTAGATAGGAAATCATCCCCGGCTCTGCTTAGGAAGGAAGATTATCACTGTTCAGTTATTATCGTAGCAGGGCTGAATGCCACGGGGCTGAACAGCATGACTGAAGCCCACCACGCATTGTCTAACAGATTTCACCCAGGGCGAGTTAAATGAGGAGCCACCTGCGGGGGTATTGTTTCCTTGATACCTTGGCGGTGGTTTGAAGCCTGTGACGTGCAAGGGAAAAGTTACAGTCCTTGCACAAGGAGCGCAGGTGAGGAGGACTTGTGTGTACACGCATTGCCACAGCTTACGCTGAATCGTAGCTAAGGCTGAAGAGCTGCTCTGTGCCTGCACGGTTGGGAGAGCAGGGGGGAAGGAGGCCCATGAAATCCAAATTCCTTTCTTTGCTATGAAACTATCTGCAGGATGTAAAACCCCTCAAAGACACATTTGATCTTCTTTACTGCAGCGCACATAAAAGCGGCGTCTTACAATGGGAAGAGAGCTCAGGTCTGAAAGTCTGGTCTTGTTTACACTCCCACTTCCAACGAGGAACGAGTTAATGCAGTGTAGAGAGCGTGGTAGAGGTACCTAATTCCCCCCATTCGCTCCTCTCTGCCAAGTTCTTCGCCCATCTGTGAGGCAGATTAAACTTCTGTACAGAAGAGCCCGGCTGAGAGGGAGCACGCGATGTGCTCAGGCCCCCACGGATCCGCAGCTCCAGAGGTCACCTACACCCACCTCGCGAGGCGTGCACTTTAGAAGAGACTCAGCTAAACCAGCTAACGAGCTCAGCGAGGCCTTCTGTATTTAAGGAAAGCCGGAGTTTAATTTAAATCCATCTTTAGGAGAGCGAAGAGGGGAAGCTATCCTGGATTTACCGCCCGGCAAGAGCAGCATCCATGGCACAACTAAAGACGTTCAAGATCTACACCCCGGCACCACGGCAGTTGGTTGGTGCAGCCGGATCTGATAAGGGCTCGCATGGGAAGTTATTGCAGCGTAGCTGGTGTGCTATAAACCCACAGCCTGCTTTACTGCACAAACAGCTTCGCCACATAGACGGCCCGACGAGGCAGCCCTGGCCTGATTGTTTCCACTCTCCTGCCTCACCGGGAAATGCCAGAATTAATTAAGAACATTTGTAAAGTGTTCTATACTGCTAAATTGCTACAAAAGAGAGAAACTAAACCCTGATCCAGCTTCCCGTCATTTTCTCTGCTGTTTTACAAACTCGGAAGATTTTATGCAGGAGACTGTTGCTGTGAGATACGAATGCCAATCCGTGCTGCCAGTCAGGATGAGAACTCTGACAGCAGAGCAGCATCTCAGGTGATGCCAACCCTCCTCCACTCCAAAACTTCCTGAGGAGCTGAACAGGAAAAAACCAGCAGGAAAACCACCTTTCAGAAGAATGCATTCATTTTTTTAGAAGGTTGAGGTCTCCAGGCTCAAAAATTTTGCCATTGATAACTTGCTTAAAAGCACCTCTGGCAGCATCTTCATCAAAATGGCTAACAGCACCCTATAGAACTGTTTGATACAGTTATTCCCATTGAATAAACAGGATTTAGCAGGTTACAGGCGGAGCTGGGATTACAGTCACGGTAGAGCTGAAGTCACTTTTGCCAGGGGACCACGCTGCTCCCAGCAGAGACACGAAGGGCATGGAAGGAACCTATTTCAACCTATTTAGTGTAAGTACAAGAGCGCTCCGTACTCACCACCCTGGCGGCTCGCTCTTGAGATTCACATTTCCGACAGAACCAGGGTCCGGTAGGAACCTGGACAATTCCATAGCAAGCTGGAAGAAAAGCAAAGGCAGTTCATTAGACCATCTTTAAAATGACTGCTTAATTTCTTAGATGTATGTAAAAGTTTTCCAGGGCTGTTACCAGTCCGAGATGGGTGACAAAACCAAAAATTATATCTACACCGCATTATATTCCCCTTTCTAGTTCCTATACCCAGACTGCCTTTTGCAAGAGGTCCAGTGTTACACATTTATTCAACTTTTCAAATAAGCTCATGCCCAGTATGAAAAATTCCCACAAAAACCCTGCCCAAGTGGGAATCGAGTGCTTTATAAACTGCACCTAATTCTGGTCCAGCGAACACAAAGGGAGCAATTTCTTACCCCTTAACTTTCCAAGTGTCACCAGCGATCTAAATATAAAACGATGAAAAGGATGGCTACAAAGCACCTCAACCATGATTAGGACCGAGATGACTTCTCAGCATCATAAAGGAAATCATCCCAGTGAGAATCCAGACAGACACCGAGCGAAACTCCCCTGTATCCGCACACCCTCAGGTCTGTAGGTCACATCCAGCAGCAGACATTTGCAGCAGGTTTCCGAGATCACTGAATCCAGGCTTTTTAGGACTTCTCCTGGGAACAGGTTCCGTGTTAATACAACTCTCCAGCTGGTAACCCAGCAAATCCACGCATCCCTTTTGCTTTCTACGTCACTACTGGTGCTCTAAGGGTTTCCCTCTGCAAGCTACAGCTCCCACTCCTTTAAAATTAGCTCCTTTCTCTGATGGGGCAATGTTGCTTGAAGACTGTTCATCTTCTTCTCCCCCTCACTGTCCAAGGATGGTCTTTCTGAGTCCCAAAGGAAGAGTTTCTGACCGTAAAAGGGCTCTTAGGAGATGGGTTTTAAGCAACAGAAGCTGGTAAAGCCAGCGGTAAGGAGTAAGACCGTGCATCTCAGGCCAGGGTATAGGAGTCTCCCAGGAAAGAACAAATTATATCTTCCTTATTCCACCTTCAAATGCGAACGGGCGGTTGGAATGGAATCCCAGTCACTCGAGACATTTGAAACTAGGTTGGACAAAGCATCTGAAAATATCCTGCTGGAAGCAATCCTGTGATGTTCCCAGGGGGATGGACCAGCCACGACCCGCAGTAGGTTCTCTCCATCTCTCTAATGTCTGTTATTCCACATCAGCCAGGAAAAGGAACGCAATTGTAGAGTTAAACCCAAAGCGCTGGCTGCAAGATGAGCCCAGGCTCATACACACAAGAAAATAGAAACTACATGAAAGCACTGAGAGAGGAGCCTGCCTTGGGTCCATCTTTAGCAGTGGGCTTAGGGCCAAAAGCAAGCACTCAGCTGGAGCAGCGCGAGCTTCTGTGCCCGCTGCTTCAAAAAAAGGGAAGAAAACAAGGAAGAAAACGAGGAACGACGCAGAACATAAGTAAGGCAGAGTTGAAAACATGATTTGTGAGTGTTCTTAACTATCTTATTAGAGCCTTCATTTCCAATCAGGTGGTTCTGTTAACATTTTTAATTATTTTTTTTTACTGGAAAGACAAGATTTTTAACCATTGCCACAGAAATGATACTGATACTTTTAAGAATCAGCCCTAATGTGTAACTATCCTGTAAGTTAAAAATAATACAAGGTTCTTCATTGAACCGTACAATCATTTCAGAAGGTAACTTTGGTTTTGCGGATATTCAAGCTGTACAAAGAGATACCAAACCCCGTGTGTGATTGCACGGAATGAGACGAGATGAACCAGATGATCCCCTACCGTGGTTTGTCTCGATTTAAGAAAGAAAAGCCTACCCAAACTCCCCACCACGGCGGGGCTGGTGAGCAGGCGTTAAGAAGAGGGTCAAAGAACATCCACTACACGCTGCTACGCTCCTGAGGAATTATTAGATCCTGAAGGACTCCTCCAAGACCTAAAGAGGCAGTTGTGTTTCCCAAACACACAAGTGGTGCCCTCTAAGACTTCGAACGTGTTCCAACTCCACCACAACAACGCCAAGCGCCCGCTTCCCCGGACACATCCAGCCTCCCAACCTCTGCGGGCCTAGGAACAGCCACCCTGAAAGAAGGAGAGCATTTCAGCTTCAAACCAGCTCTTGCACCTTCGAAACTGCTCTTCCCAGTAGACAAAACTGGGTTTCTCTCAATCTTGGGAGCGGGCATAAGGATGCCAATGTCCTTTCACTCCCTCCAAAAAAATAGAGAGGTGAAGAAAGCCGTTCTCCAGCACGTGGTTTGGTAAATAACAGGAAGAATGGAAGACTTACACACCAGGGAAACCAGAACGAAGAGTCCTTCCAGAGAGACCCTCGTCCTGCTGGGTCACTCTGGCAGCCCGGGGGGAGGCCGCCCGATGACAGGGGACACCCCAGCATCGCCTCCGAGCGCGGAGAAGAAATCCCCTGCCGGCTTCGCTTCCTCATTTTAACTCCCTTTCAGTCACCTGGTTGCCAGCGACTTCTCGCTGATGCCGTGAGCCACCACGGCCACGACCCACCGCAGGAGAAGCCAAAAGAAACCCCGACCCAGAGACCCAGAGACCTGAGCCTGACACCGCTGAGGCCGGGGCAGAGCGGGACACCTCGGGAGCGAGCATCAGGGCACAGAGGGAGCCAGGAGGGAGGAAGAGGCTGGGGATGCGCTGGGAGACGGAGAGGATAATAATAGATGGAAAAACAGCCGTGCCAGATGAGACCAGAAACCTTCCTGTTACTCACAACACACCAGCCCAGGATAATCGCCGTGCCTTTCGGCTGGATTTGAACGAAAGCAAATACATATTTTATTTATTTTTTTTAATTATTTTTTTTTTTGTTGTTGTTGTTGTTCGGGGACCCGAGGACAAACTTTCCAGCCCCACACCGTGTGTTCGGGGCGTGCTCCGAGTCATTTAAAATGCAAATCGCCCGTCTCTCGGGGGGCAGAAGGGCTGCCCTCCTCCCTGCCCTTGGAAGAGGCAGCTCCGGGTCCCGCCG
>JAHREE010148388.1:0-12654 GCA_033628505.1 Tringa tobata | reverse complement strand
GTGAATCCATGAATATGTCTCTCCAGATGTTATGCAGGGAGGGCACATGGCAGACACGACGGCACTAGGCAAGACCAGTAGCAATGACCAGCAGAAGCAAATGCCAGACAACAGTTGTCTCTGTAGGATGCCTCTACAGAGAGCTCCAAATTTCCATACCCTCCTGGCTGCCCTGCCTGAGATGATAAGTGCTTGAGTACTTCACAGCAAAAAAAGTCCTGGGAAAAGCAAAACTATTTCTGGTGATAAAGGCTGGCTGCACAGTTTGGGAAGATGAGCCTGTCAGGGATGCTGCTGCACTCAGGCTGAACCTGTGGGAAGTGTGCCTGTTCCTAATAACTGTTGTGTGTATTTATGTGGCAGTCATTGTGCTTTGCAAGGAGGGAGTCACAGAAATAATTAGTTAAGAGCGTGAGGTTTTTGGCACAGATTCCCTTTCTCAAGTAGCTGTGATGTTCATATATAAGAAAAATTGATTTGGCATCTAGACAGGATTTCAGCACGCTCATGGTTATGGAAATCAGCTATGGGCATGGAGGAAATCTGTATATTGATTCATAAACTGACTTGATGACTTGTTCATGCTTTAATATTTTCATGGGCTTTTACCCAAAATAAAAATGTCAGTAGGTACCACTTGACTGTGCTACAGCACCATCTGTAATGGTGGGAAGAATGCAGAGAAGAAAAGGGATTTCCTATTAGACAGAAGTCTTTTCTGTCTGTGCTAATTAATTTTTTCCTTAAAGGGGAGGGTTTTTTTTGTCATTGCCTTTGCTTATTGTGTTAAAATGTGCACCTATATAAAGCCCAGAGAAAAATGTTTCCCTAGAAAAGACCCTCAGTTTCATGGACACTTTTTCTTTTGAAAGGCTCAGGAAAGCCAGTCCTCCTTCTGCTCTCACAGCCATGTGCCAGTACTGCCAGAACTACCCCAGTTGTGTGTATGTAACAGTATGGGAGTAGCTTTACTTTGGTATTGTGCAGTAGGGCAAAAGCCAGCATTGCTTGCTGACTCTTTTTTTTTGTTTTTTGGTCAGACTGGTTAGGTGGTGTTTAGTCAGCATCAGCACTGGTCTGCCACGTGAAAACCACTTATTAATACACTGACTCTTCATTAATATGTTTCTTTGCAGGTTTAAAATCTTAATCCCTGAGTAATACCTCCGCCTGCCTCGTGGTTTTCTTTGGAGAGGTTCCAGCGCTGACCCATCTTGACCCTATTTGACTTAAGGTATGTGGGCTTGAAATGGAGGCAGTATGGCTGCTGGCCATTACTGAAATGAACGGAAACTATGTCATGTATAATTTCATCTAAGATCCAGCGCGATAACGATACGCGACCAAATACTGATCTCATTTGCAACAGCGCGCTTCCGTTGTGACTTCAGCAGAAATCAATGGGTGTAATGTAAGATGAGTCACAACGCACACACTGTGCCATAGCAGAGCAGAATTTTCTCCATAAATAATGTCTCTTTTGGCAAGACACAGGAAAAAAAGCCTGAAAATCTATACTGTATTGAACTGCACAGTTCAGGAGAGAGGCCTTATACATAACAGTACATTTTTGAATGTGTAGGTTGTTCCTGGTGGACTAAATCTTCCCTTGTTACAGTTGGTTACCTATTTTCACCAAATTTCTGCAAGTCTTTTCCATGATTGGGGTGTAGGATTAAAAGATCTCTGGGGCCTTGTTTTTAAACTACTGTGTTTGGACCCCACCTTACATACTGAAAGCACTCGCGGAGAAACCAGGGAGGTGTCTCAAGGTGTCTCAATGTGGACTGCTAGAAACATGGACAAATCATCATTTCCTCAAGGAGGGACAAGAAGGCCATTTTGTCATTTGGTGGTTGCCTTCTTGCTGCTTATTAAATAGTCTGCCAAATTTGTGGCTGACGAGTGATTTAAATGTAGTTTGAAGGCAGCTTTTGTTTCCTTCAACTGCTATTTAAGAAAGATCCCTTAAAATTAATTGACTGACGAACTGTATAATTGATGCTGTCTACGCAGCGTGCACCGGCCAAAGCTGATGGGTAACGAGAGCACTGGCATCTTGGTAGAGGCAGCACTAAACCCTTCAGAGAACCTCTGCTTGCCCTCTCTTTATGCTCTTGGGTAGGAGAGGGCATGTTTAGTTTTCTGCTTACTCTATTCCCTTTTGTACTTGTTCATTTGCTAGGTGCATAAAGGAGAGGAGGTCACTTGTGCACATGGGATAAAGAGGTATTATGAATTCTAAAGTGTTTGCTTTATTGGGAAAAGCAGAGCGAGCAGGAGAGCGCAGGAACATAATGTGTGAATTTTTAATGAATGCTGTGCCAAGTGTTTGTGCATTTTTTTTTTCTACCTGTAGCAGCTTTATTCATTTGGGAGAGTACTGCGTACAAGATATTCTTTAGTAGTATGCTGGCTGCTGTTTAGTTTTAATAAATTAAATCCTTTATATCAATGTAATATTCTTTAGACAAGCACTTCCAAGACAGATTAGAAATGAACTTAAGGGGATTAAAAGCTTCTCTTGCTAAAAACAATGTTTCAGATGGAAAATCCACTTATTTATGTCACTTTCAGTGGACTACATTTGTCTGTAATATGTTGCTACTGCTAAAGAAAGCAGTGCTTTGCCCATGACTGCAGCCTTTCTGCTCTGCTTTACATACACAGCGATGTTTATTTTCTTCAGTACAGTAAGTCGCTTTGGGAAAGACTGATGGCTTCCCATAAAACTGTGAGCAACCATTTTCTTTCTTATTTAGAGAAAACAAAGGATGTAATGGATCTGGCGTTTTAAATAGCGTCAGTCTCTTTGTAAAAGAGCAAACTGTGCAAATGGAAGGTATGAGCAGAGAGAAAAATCCGCTTTGATTTTCCCCTCGCTGCGTTGTAGCAGGCTGAAAACATCAATTGGAAGGTTTTCGTTATCTGTGAAATCCTGGACATCTTGGGAGCAGCCTTCTTGAGCTGGTGTCAGCTCGGGTCTGTGCAGCAGACCGAGGGGGAGGCACCAGCTCACAAGCTGTTTCCTCTAACTCCTACCAGGTTATCTGTTTCTATATTAAAGACTTGTCCTAGGACAGGGTTCAATGGAATGTCAATCCCAGTGGTGGGGCCTCTGGTACCGACCCAATATCTCAGGAACACACCGTATGGAGATCTGATTTGGCGTACCAATGCTCTGCAGGTATAAAAATTGTGGTTGGGCAGTCTGTCTGTGAGATCAGATGCTGTCTGTCCCTGCTCCATCAGTAGACATCCACCCAGTGCTTTGGTCAACCCATCACGGCCACAGCCATCCCCCTCTCCAGGCC
Organism: Tringa tobata; assembly: GCA_033628505.1. Taxonomy (NCBI): domain Eukaryota; kingdom Metazoa; phylum Chordata; class Aves; order Charadriiformes; family Scolopacidae; genus Tringa; species Tringa tobata. The sequence goes on along the minus strand of JAHREE010148388.1, from coordinate 9,340 downwards.
CTCATCACGTTTGTCCTGCTGGATATCTGGTCACGCACAGATGGCTATGAACGTTAACAGGCCACCTTTGAGTCCTAGGCTCTGGTAGGAGCTTCTCATTAATCACCAATCAAGTCACACCATACTGGCCTGCCAATGGCTGCTTGCCCCCTGGTGCTCTCACACTGTGAAATTTCAACAGGGCAGGATCCGCGCCTGTGGAATAAATGAGGAGGATCTCACGGGGGATGAACAATGAGAAGGTGGAATATTCTGAGTATACAGACAATTTTAAGACCATATTTCAGCCCTGTAAGAGACAGTTCAGCAGACTAATTTTGCTAGCATCCATGGCTGGCAATCTGAACTTTCAGTTCATCTCCTGGATTACAAAAATGCACAGTTTTGGAGTTTACTCCCCACAGCTGTTGAATGCAATGAGGTCAGAGAGGTACTAGGATATGGCTCATCTCCTAAAAGGAGGACCTCCTCTTGAGGCTCCTCACAAAGGATCCGGGAAGGCAACTGGGGGGCCTTTGAAGACAATTTGTTTTTACCTTTTCTTAAGTGAGTTAAAAGTTTTTGGTTTACAGTGAGGGCAGAAGAAATGATCAGAGTAAAATGAAAACTGGAAGAAATATGAAAAATTCATGCTTTAATTGGAACAAGAACTTTCAGTCTATTTATTGTTGCCATTTCTATGTAAAACCATGAAAGTACAGTGCTTGCCCTTTACCTGGCAGCACCAAGAGCTCAGCTATAGTTTGTGGATCTCTTATTATTCAATTGCATTGCAGATAACTTGGGCAGAGGGAGAGGTTCAACCCCACAGCACATAAAGCTTGTCGTGGTAACCTGTCCCTGACACAGTGCTGGATTTTGTTTTTCAGGCACCCCCCTAAACAGTTTCAAAATAATTTCTATTCCATGATGTTTCATTATACAGTAAAGTATCATTCATTTAAATGGTTTCTGAAGTAATTTATTACCTGGTACCTGGTTAAAACAAGATCATTTCCCTTAGTGCTTTTGGGCCATTGATACTCTAGGATCCACTGTCCAGTTTCGGTCAATCTTCAAACACTGTTAGTGTCCCCTTTGCATGCCCAGAAGCTGAAGCTCAGATTGAATCTGAGTGAATTTCGTGCATCTGATCAAGCAAGGGATACATTTTCAAAGCAATGCTCGAGGATTGAGTTGCACGACTCCACTGGTATTCAAAAGGGCCCTACAGTGAGGCTTTGTATTAACCTTCTATTCCTAGGATTGCATGAGAATAGGCTGGTAGGCAGAAATTAAACCAGAATCTTTATTTTTAATTATTTTAATTATATTGTTCTATTTTTTTTTTCTTAAGCCAGATTTCACTTTTTCCCAAACCCCCATTTTTTGCTAGTCATGGCTTTTATCAAACATTTAAATCCTTATGTATTGCACATGATAACAAGCGCTGACTGCATTAGATTGTTTTAGAGTGGAGAGGGTAGATTCATTTTCTGCACAATAACGAGGGGCTCTTCTGTCAGTGTAGCCACTACATGTGCACTGCTCATAACACCCGGGGATAAAACTTATGCACAGTGCTACATGGCTTATCTCAAAAAGAAAAAAAAAACTTATCATTCAAGGAAAAAAATACATAATTAGGATCAGGGCTGGAATTTCACTGGGAAATGTGGTGTAAAAATGCTTCTCATTTTAAATTAAGCTTTCAATGGCAAGTGCTTGGCTTTCAGCAACTCCTCTGAAACTCTTTTAATTGAAGTTCCATGAAAATCTGGGGAGTTCAGCTCAAGTTCACCTTCCAAACCCATCCTGATTTCATTAAAGATCTGATCTTTCTTTATTTGCCAATAAAATATATATATATGTGTGTATGTGTGTGTGTGTATAAATCAGCCATATAGCTGGTGTGGGTTTTTTTTTTAAAGGAACATTTTCCCTTTTCTTTATGAAGGATGAACTCTGCTCTGTGCGTACAATGAGAGCTAGAAGGAGCAATTCATGGGAGATCCTTCCTACTCCCCCCAGGTTGGGATTTGGAGTGCAGGACACACTTTCTTATTGCTTCCCTCATCTCACTTGTCTTCTGCATCAGTTGTGGCCACCTCACAAGCATCTCTTTGTGGCCTGGATGAGGCCAGTGTAGGCTCAGACCAGTTTCCTCAGCACTTGTGTTACTGCAGTGGAAACACCGTGATCCACATCAGGTTGCCTTGGTCAAGCTTGGGGTATTTCCATGTTATTTGCATCTCACTACTTTCTGTTCCTGACTGTAAGACCCAATAAAGGTCTTGATTATTTGGAAGGAAGGCTCTTGCTCAGGACTTGTATCTGGACAGGGATTTTTAATTATTTTTTCCTTTTAACGCTTCATTCTTTTTCCAGAGGCAGTGGCCAGATATGCCTGTAATGGCACCAAAGAGCTGAAGCTTTATAATATACTAAGGCATATTATCTCTTTGCTAAACCAGTCAAATAGTAAGACATGTCTTCAAAAATTATATCCATATATCAGAGGTTTACAATTTGGCTAGAGGGGTCCTTTCAAAGCAGTGAATTTGGAGACATTCTTTTTGCCCCTTCTGGGCAGAAACCAGCATTCCCATTTCTTTCAAAATAAACTCTGTTGTGTAGATTCCCGTGGGACCAAGAGGAAAGATTCCTGGGAATTGCTGGCATTCCCATTTTTATTTTGTGCGAGACTCCAGGTGAAAATATGTTGAAAACAGTGTAAATCCTGAGTTGCCCAAGGCAGAGAGTTGTGATACACTCGAGTCCTGTATCAGTCCACTGTGTAGCAGCATGCCAGCGACTCCTCTACTCGCTATCATTTGGGTACTCCTTTTTCAGTTTGGAGGAATAATTGATGCCAGGTTCTTCAATTTTATTCTATTGTTTTATTCTATTACTATTGCAACTACTACCTGTTCCACACTGCTCTTCACAAGCCCTGCACATCACTATCTGCAGTTTTGGTGAATCAGATCTCAGTGTTTCTGATCAGGGTCCAGCTGGAACTACACATCTTTGTTTCATGTATTTAATATACTCAGAATGCACTAAATGACAGTTTATAATATCATTATCAACAGTTAAAGACATTATAACTTCAAGAAATGAAAAGAAAGTGCAGCCATATGTGGAAATGCTTTATTTTGTGCACTTTTAACCCTCACAATAGTTCAGCTGCAAAAATGGGGACAGCAACAAGAGGCAGGGAGAAAATCATATGTCTGCAAAATCATTTTTCAGCTTTCCCTCCACTGCTGTCATGAAAGAGCTCTGCGCTATTTGGATGGTAAATAACAACTGAGGACTAATTTATTTTTCTTCATAAAATTATTTCTTGAATTGGATTCAAATGTGTTCCTTATTACACGGTTTGATAATTCAGTGATGCTTTCCCCCCATAACATACGAGCTGATTTAAACCTTCACTCCAAACAGCCTCAGGCTTATTAAGAACAGTGTGGACTGAGTATGGATTAGGTTTAAAAGTAATAAAAAAGTAGACCTGTTGGTTAGGTGAAAAATTCACTATCAGATTCCTGAGTGCAGCTTTCTTTTCATGTGCAAACTGCATTAAATGAGGCATTTAATTCAACAAATCCATAGTTCTGATCCACCAGAAATAGAGACTGGGTTAGTTCAATTTGTAACAAACGATCTCCATATGATCAAAGTCCTGAGAGCTGATTCCAACATACTGCTTAAATTAGTCTAACACCGAAGTGTTTGGCTCTGGGACAATATTTGGAATGTCTTACCAGAAGAAAAATTCCTCCGCACACATGGTTCCAATATCTGGGAATGCCAACCTTGCTTTTTAATGGGCTGACAGGGAGCCTCCGTGCTAACTTTCTGACTCCAAAAAGTTCTTGTGCTGTCACCCGCAAACCAGCTTGGATAATTTTTCCTTGGCTTCCTTATTAAAGCCTGAATGAAGGGATTGTGTGGCTTTCTTAATGTCACTTGGTCTGCTTGCCATAAATTCAAGCACTCATGATGAAAGCTCCACTTATATTTCGCTGGGAAATGGAATCAAGGAGAATGCACCCTCGTTCACAATAAATAACTAAAGTTGAGTTATTAAGTGTATTTCATATACCGGTGCCTTATTACATCAGCAGTTTAGATAATGGCTTCTTAAAAATACTCCTCTACTGAAACCTCTGTCGAGCGGGTTGCACATAGGCGTCCCTGTGCATGAAAACCGAAACAGCCGGCGAGAGCAATAACTTAGGACTGTATTAACAAATATCAAATATTTACATTTTTACATGCTGCTGTCTGTTTAGATTAAGCAACCATAGCAATAACAGCAGTCAGCAGCGAGGGCCGTATTTGCTCGAGCCCTGCCAGGGAATTCTCAGCTGGGATTGTTTGTTTGCTTTGTGCAATGAAGACTCGAGCTGTTTACATTGTAGCTCCAGTTTTAGAGAGTGCTAATTACTCTCCGCTGCTGAACCCCTCTATTTCTCAGAATCCACTGTCCTGCAAAAATACTTTACATCAGTCTTGGGGAAAGCAGTCTGACTCGTGGCAGGCAACAAAGGGTGCCCCAGTGCTTTTTTTTTTTTAATGTGGTAAGCGGTGCTAAATGGAAGTTCATGGCTATAACTCCACTTGCTTTTTTTTTTTTTTGAAGGGACAGGCAAAATTTTCAAAGTTATTGGCTGAATCGCCTCTCCCAATTTTGCTGCTTTTTATGGAACTTCTTAATGTAAAATTGGCTCATATAATTCAGCTAGAGGGGTGCCTAGTATGTGTCTACATTAAACACGTGTATCATTCTTTACATTTTCCCCCCATATTTGTATGTGCGGTGGGATGCAATAAATTGACACTTACCCAGGAACAGACAGAGCTTACAGTGAGTAAATGCCCTGATTAGCATGTTATTGTCATAACTTTGCAGTCACTTTCCTGATTAGTTAAAATATAGGTTGTGTGGCTCTGAGATTATTTTTAAATCTGTACTAGGCATTGCTCCATACTTTATAACGGCCAGAGTGGGAGAAGGAGGCAGGATGAAGGATGAAATGCTGGCACTCAGAAATTCAGCAAACCCACTGTTTTCATGGTAACTATTCTGAACAGGTGGCTAAGTAAGCCAATTAAACAGACTTTAAGAACAAATTATGATAGTAATCCATTGTCTGGGATCATTGAAATGCAGTGTGTGGAATCTGTTCCCCAGAGCCGCCTGAATAATGAAAATCTATTTTTGTATAATTTTATTGTTTTCCTATCTTCATTAAATGTTCAAAGGATCTCTCTCTCTTTTTTTTTTTTTTTCCTTAGGGGTAGATGAAGGGGAAAGGAGAGCTTTCTTTTTCCAGAATTCTTGAAAAAGGGTGTGATCTGATTAAAAACAAAATTATTAACATGTAAGAACATCTTTTCCTTCAAACAAAACAAGAGTTTGCTAATGAAATTTTATAACTATTTTAGAAAAAGAACTTTTTTATTATAAGTTGAAAACCTTCAGTAACTTCATAAACATGAATCAACAAAAGCTCAAAGTCGTTCCGATAGAAACATTTTGATCGAAAAAAGTGCCAGGCAAGGACCAGTAAAGAAAGTGTGAAATATGAGAGGAACCAATTAAAGGCCTTTTAGCTTCAGCGGAGTGCTCCAGAGCCAGAGATGTAGGGACTTCTCTCCAGTTTTGGGGAAAGAGTGGGGAGGACAATGCTCCAAACCATCTGCTTGAGCCAACTCATGCCTCTCAACATCAAATCTTTCATTTCATTGGCATAACTTGAAAGTTAACACGGGTCCTGGCAACTTTTGGGCTTTAACTAGTAGTCTCCAACACAGACCATCTCTTCTGCATGGTCTTGCTCTTGATAGGCTGGTGTTGATTAAAAAATGCACCGAAGACTGACAAACATCACTCTATATTCATATTAAGGGGAGGGCAATAGTAAGTTTCTCCTTTTTTGTTTCTTTTTCTTTTTAAATTCAGGACAGCAAAAGAGTTCTCTGGAATGATTTCAGGCCATTGTATAGCAACAGCTCCGAGTTGCCACGTAGGGCTGCATTTGAACCGCTGACCTAGGAACAAAATAAATTATGTGTAGGCTGAGGTATGGAGATGGTGAGTGACAGAAGAATAGTGCTCAGAAATGGTTTTCAAGAGATTCTGTATTCATTTAAGTAATGTAACTGTTTAGCCAATTTATTCATTTGACAAGTTCCTTTTTAACCATCCTAATTCACCATTTAGCCTAAGATGTCCTTCATTAGTTTATTAGATATTCATCGAAAGAGATTTTAGCATAAATACTGTTCCAGAGAGGATTATTGCCCAGGGAATCTATTCTTTTAACCTACTTATTCGGCTATCGAGTATTTGTTGAAATGGACTCCTATTTACTTAGTCTCTTAATGAAGTCTACAAAAGCTTTTCTGCAAAGGGAATATTGTTTTGTCAAAATTAGCTTTCTTAAATAGTTTTCAAAGCAGTCTGAGAACAAAGATTTCAAAGCTGCAGTTCCAGCCTAATATTTACTTTTTACACCGTACAGTAGTTTAGACTTGCCAGAAAAAAGTGCACTTGCTTTTTTGTTTTGTTTTGTTTAAATTTCTCTGCTTCTAGTTGTGAGATATATATGTCATTTCTAGGGGTATGGAACTAATTGAGGAATATGTCCTGCCCTTGTTGAGGTGAACAGGGCAGATAAATAAAAACTCCATTGGACATAAATCTCCTCCACTAACATCAAAGAAACAGGATCCTGCTAAGTGTATTTGTATAATGCAGTAATTTATGCAAAAAGCAGCTTTTGTCAGCAATGCAACAAAGCAGCTTTGATAAATGTCCCCTAATTTATTGTCATGTATCTCAAATCAAAGTAAAACATTTACAGCCTGCATACTGAAGGAACCCAGGCCCAGGGTACTTAAAGGGTTTCTCTCCCTTTCCATCTCTCCCCCTGCTCCCCCCCTTTTTTTTTTTAAAGTACAAAAAGCTAAGTTGGGCAAAAGGTTAAAAAGGATCTGTTTTGAATGCTAAGTACTTTATACAAATTATGGGAAAAAATAATAATGAAGCTGCTTAAGGAATGACAGAAAAGCCTGTACAAATTCAGATTTAAAAATCTGCTTAGCTTTTCTCTTACGGGTGGAGTTTGACGAGTCATAATGTGGATGCTAATTGTGTTTTAGAGGGACAATTCCAGTTTCTCAGGTTTTGGAGGAATAAAATGGTGACTGTAGACAGTGGCTGTTTGGGGTCAGTGCTTCTCTTCCCGTCTCTCCTCTGGATTCTTCTGAGCAGCTGTCTTTCATGTGTGTGGCACATTTTGGAAGTCAGATCAAGTATGAGTTGTTGGGGGTAACTTTTATTACTGACTTCAGGCAGGAAAATCACACCCTAGAAGAGGAGGTGGCCAACGATGCCACGAGCTCCATCCCCACCGAAGGGTTGATGGTACTTCTGTGGCACAGAAACACGTTGGCTTTTCTCCTGGCTTCTTGGGAGAACTGTTAGACCTGCTGGTCTGACATAGCCAAGCGGGCTGCTTGGCCTGGGGTCATCTTGCATTGCACAAAAATTGTACAAAGGACCATTTTATAATTCGAGAGTGTCACGAATGGATATGGCTGCAGTCTGAACTGGGCTCACCATGGTGTCTGTTGGTGGCGTTAGCAGTAAGTCCTTGTGTGGGTGAGCACGTGGGAGCCGCCGTGTCTCTGGCCCTGTCCCCTCTCAGGAGGTCCCTGCAGGAGCCCTTCTTCAGCCAGATGCTCTGCCTCCAGCTGAGCTCTCACTGCGGGGCCCTCTCTGCTGAGATTAGAAGAGAAAAATCAGCTACCAGTGTGCTCCTCACACCCACGGGGCTGCTGCTGAGGTTGCAGGAGCTATGGACCGGCAAGTCCTGAAATCAGCTGGCAGGAGGGAGACCATCTAATGCCTATCAATCAGATGATAAATTAAAACTACGTGGGCTTTTCAGTCACCCACAATGTCTTTCAGTTAAAAAGACTGAAAGTGATATGGCTCCTCCTCAAGCCCCTTTGATATTTAGGGGGAGCGATAAATTAAGTTCTGTTTCAGCAGAGATCTAGCACGGCTCCACATGTCAGTTTGCTTCAGAAGTAGACAGCGCTTCTATGTTTTTTACTTAGAAAGCTCTGTTTATAATAAAACAAACATACAGCTTCAGGAGTATAATATCCTTTGAGTGGAGTTGTTTCAAAGTGTTTTACAACCCATCTGGTAGACTGACTCTAACCATTAGGCATGTTCTTGGAGAAAATGCCTTATTCACACAGATAGTAGTATGGTTCTGGTATTGCAAAGCAGAAGAATGAAACTTTGCAAAGCCAGGCCTGCTGCACCATAAAACAGAGACATGGGGTTCACTGAGAAAGTGAAAAGGAGCAGTTGTTAAAAAAAAAAAAAAAGAGTTTTATTTTCTTTGTATAAAAGTTCTGCCTGCTGGGAATGGGTCTGTCTCTCCCAGCACCAGCTCGCCTCTTGAAAGAGCGTAAGTCGTCTGTGCCGTGGAGCAATTCACTGTGATTTCTTCTGCATATCTTTCTTTGTTGCTCTTGTCATTAAGGCACGGTAAGATTATAAGTCCACATATAATAATTTAATATCATAATTGCTAGTTTTACAATTAAAATTTTGTAAAAGTATTCCGCAGCTACAGTCAATGAAAAGAGAGCTGTTCATGTTAAAAGCATCAAAAATATCCTTAGCCACGCTAATTGTAAATATTGAGTGTACTGTTTGAATCAGAGTAAAGCCCAGAGGCCTTTGTCAGGTGTAAGGCTCAAGGGGTAGTCTCCAGGAACAGGCGGCTTAAAAAAATAAAATACAAAAAAAACTCCCCCTCAAAACACACACCTAAGCCCATGGAAGACTGTGCCCTCATCACAGGGTTAAGTAGAATGTGGTACAACAGCACCAGGACCAAAACAACAGCTGGAGTGGGGATATGATATATATGTATATGTGTACACGTATAGGTGTGTGTAGTAAGTGGTGTGTATACATGCATTTATGCATATCCTGGTGTGTGTATGATATGTGTGTATATATATACACTGCATATACACACACCCCATATGTATGTGCTATATGGACATTATGTGTGATAATATGTGTACATAAGCATACGTATATAAAAGTATACATATATATACACGCACAGAGTGTACGTAGCTCTGTAGCACACCCACTAAGACTCAACTATAAGATACAAGACCTGGCTCCTCGCCGGGTGCCCGCCTGGCAGCAGCTGCAGTGGCAGGGGGGGACCTGTGCGCAGTGGGGTGCAGCGAGGGAGGGAGCAGAGACCAGTGGGTGCTGGGGGTGATGCTGTGGCCACACTGGAGGAAC
>JAHREE010148369.1:47864-76115 GCA_033628505.1 Tringa tobata | reverse complement strand
GTTCCCGGTGAGTTTTGGTTTGGGCAGGTGGAAGGGGCTTGCGGGACGGAGCTGGAGGCTGGTGGTCCTGTGCAGGTCCTGTGCAGGTCCTGGGGGCTCCATCACCAGCCACGGCCACGCCAGGGGGCTTGGGGGCTGCAGAGGCAGCACCTCCAGCTCGGAGCTCGTCAGGACCTGCACTAAATAGGAGATGGGCCTTTCAGTCACTTGTGGTTTTGGGACGTGAGAAGTTAACTTAGTTTTTTTGATGCGTTTCGTTATGTCCCAGGGGTTAGGCAGCAAATTTACACCCTGTCAAATGTGGTTTTATGAGTGTAAAGAAGAGGGTATCGGCATTCAGGAGATGAAAGCATTAACAGTGGGGCTGTGAGCTGGTTTTTGTGATTCCATCTAGTATTCTGTTGGCCTGCAAGCCTGAACAGAAACCTCCAGATTATGAGAACGCAAAGCGTGAGTCTAAATATTTTATTAATTGAGGAGCTCTATTAATATTTGATAGATTAAATCAACACCCAGAAGGCTTTGCAAAAAACACCACTGCTGAACTGGTGACCGAGACATTAGGTGGTTTTAATTGCAAACTTGTTTGTAATAGCTTTTGCCAGCTCTGTGTTTTAAATGTTAAAGATCTGTGAATTCCATATGTTAGAAATCCTTTTCGTTCTTTGGATTAGGAAGGGTTTTTGGTACTTTTGGGTATTTTTTGGTACTGCTAGGATGTATTGGTTCGAATCGGTGCTTTAATGCCTCCTTAATATGCTTAAGATGATTGTTTGTGAGCAATTGTCCTATGGGGCCTGGAGATGACATCTGGAATATTTAATCTTTTTTTTTGCCACGCTTTGAGGAGAAACAACGAATGTTCCTTTAAAGATGGCCTTCGGATGAGATGTAATATTTACTCTTGCTGTAATGCCAGATCCTGTAGCTTTCAGAGCGTGTGTGGAGAGGGAGGTGAAGAGCCACGCTGGCTTTTAATCAACATCCCCTGTACTGGGGAGACGCCACCAGCGAGCAAACAGCCTGCTGCTGAGCACGTGTGCTGAAATCCTCTGCTCTGACTCCTGAGAACTGACCGTGGGGAGAGGTTAGTGCAGCCCCCAGCTCCCAGCCTTTGGAAAGGCCAGCGAGGGGGGATCGTGTTCTGTCCTGGTTATTTCCACTCTTTTCCAGTCACTACAAAGTTGTATTTCCCATCTTTTTTTTTTTTTTTCCAAGATTTGGACCAGGTGTTTGTCACACACGGTGACAAACTCCCACTCCGTGCCTTACTCCCACGGTTTGGGGGTTTCTTTGTCTGTGAGTTTTAGAGTCTCCTTCCCTTGAAGGTGCCCTTGGTGCTGGTGGTGTGGTTACTTCTGTTCGTGGGTTTCTAAGAGTTTAGCGCCTTTTCTCACGCAATCCATGCACATTGGCCTTAATCGTTTATGGCTTTTATTAAAAACTGATCGGTTTGATGTCTTCTCAAATCCACACCTCTAGACTCTCCTCATGGAGGCTGTTTTATAGGCGTGATTCATCTTCCACCCCTGTGTGACAGCAGACAAATTTTTTACCGGCTCTGCGGGTGCAAACGCTGGGGCTTTATGCGGTTACAAGATGCAGGTTCTAGTGCTGTTGCTGCTGTTTGTCCGGGAGTGGTGGCTCGAGGGATGACACCCGACACACAGATCCTCCTCACCCCCGGCCAGGAGGCTTTAACACAGGGGGGGCTTAAACACCTCCCGGCTGGGGAGGAGAGGGTTCAAGAGGTGATGAGGAATGAGGGTGATTTGTCGGGTTGGAGGAGGCTTGGCTCGTGCTAGGAAGTTTCCCCAGCCAACTCGCCTTTCTTCACCGGGGCCTTTGTTTCCAGCCACGCTTCCGATGAAAGGCAGGAACGGCAGCTCCTCCATTGGCTGCAGGAAACCACCTCCCCATGCGGCACCGGCCCTTGACGAACATGCGCCGCGGCCGAGTGCCAGCGTGGATGCGCTCCGGTGGCAGAGCTCGCCTTTGGCAGCTGCCAGCCCCCGGGCTCTTTACTCTCGTGGGGTGCTGGCTCCTGCCAAAACAGCCTCCTGCAAGGAGGGAAAACAGCTGGGAGAAGGGATTGCCATTATCCGCCTTGAAATGCACCTCGCCGAGGCAGCTGGCAGCTCACCGCTCCCAGGCTCTGCCCCAGGGAAAGGGCTCGGATGCTCTCAGTGAGCTCCCAGGAACAGGGAGGTTTGAGATGGTCCCCCCCAAGGTGCTTGTGATCCAGCAGCACCGTTGTGGCAGCAGCTCGAAGCCGACGCAGAGCCGCGTTATTTTTGCAGCTGTGGCCAAAGAGCCGACTGCAGGAGGCCCCGTCTATGTGTATTTATACGTTGGATGCCTGGGGATGTTCTAAATTCTTCTTTAAAACGACAAAAGCTCCACAAGTGGAAGCTGGCGTGGGGCTGCCAAGAGCTGCTCCTGATGCAACAGTGTCTGCTTTTTAAAGGGAAATGTAAATGGTGACACAGGCCCCGCGGTTGCTGCCTGCGCTCCCCGATGAGTCAGACACCTCGGCTCGCGCCGGGATGGCAACGCTGATGCAGTCGCTGATTGCTGCCAAAGCAAGGAGTCCACACGAGGAGATTAGACAGCAGTCCTTTTCCCTGCTGGCTGCTCATTAACTTTTTTTTTTTTTTTTTTTGCTGATGTATCATTAATTAAGCTAATTTTTATTGCCCTGTAAGTATAGATGGTGCTGCTTTGCAAGCACAGAACATAACCTGCTTGTTTCCCGCAGTTCCTGAAGCGAGTGTTATGCCATGTGCAAAAGGAGAGAATTGGAAAAACTGAGTGTGCAGTTGAATATTGAAGTAAAGGTGAATCTCTAGGGTTTATTTTCTTTTTTTTTTTTCCCCCCTCTCACTTAGCAGATGCCCAGCTTCATGGCTGACTGGGGCTGGTGAATGTGGAGCTCTCTGAGCGGAGAGCTAAGGACCTGTAAACGCCCTGTGTGCAGAATTAGTGCGGGCAGATAATAGGACTTAAGTGCAAGGAGAATTTGCAACATTGACCCTCCATAAGACAGAAGATTACATGGACTAAAGTAGAGTATTACATTAAAAAGAGACTTGGGACCTGATCCAAAACCAGAGAAAAGGGGGAGGGCTTTGCCGTCCGCTCGCTCGCAGTGCACCCGACCAATGGGGCAATTTAAACAAAAGAATTTAAAGTACTGCCCAAGCAAGGCTGGTTGGCAGAGTCTGGTTATGAGATTTAGAATTTGTCCCTGCCGAAAAGCCGCTGTGCCCAAGACAACTTCTAGTCTTGTTAAATGCCACTGAATTGAAATTCTGCTAATTGCCCTGGCACTGCCATTGTGGTGCTTTCTCTACTGCGAACGTGGTGGCCTTGCTGGCAGCAGCTTCCATGCCTTAAAGGTGCTGCCATGTGCTGCCAGTGCCCCATATCCACAGGAAAAAGGGTGCAATGCCACCAGATATTTTTTTTTATGTATATATATATATGAATATTTCAGATCAGTTTGGGATCTTTGTGTTTGGAAGTCCCTTGACTGCTGAGCTTACGTGTGTGCATCTGGATGGGCTTCTTCCTTGCAAGCTCTGCAGGGTGGTCTCTTCATCCAAACACATCCCTTCTGTGCCCGTCGTGTCCCCCAGAATGAGCAGAGGCTCCCACCCACTAATGTCCCAGTTGAACGTGGTGGCTGGGTCCTGTAGCCTGTGCTGCTCCCAAGGTCTCGTCGCTGGGACACATTGGTTGATGTTTTGTTGCCCGTGATGCTTTTTCCATCCAAAAAACCATACCTCCATTTGATGTAAAACCTTTCACGTAAAATATTTTTACAAAGTTATAAGGCTTGACTTGGTGTTAAGGGCTTTAACTGGCAGTGTTGTAGAAATGCAGAATGTTAATTTTTAATTGTACAGGTTATCTTCACTGGGTGAAAGAAGACAAGTTACATAAATCCAAATGTTTACTATTTTCTATGCTCTGGTTTAGTGCTCTGTTTTCTGGCTTCGTTCCTTGAGAACGTGGGGGGCTCTGATTAAGAGAAATAGAAAACTTCTAGAAGCACTTTGTAACACCTGAGCTATTTGTGATCAAAGTAAGTAGGACTCCAAGCATCCAGGACCTCTTCTTTGGGCTTCTGATAGCAACATTGGAGTTTATCTTAAAAATGGGATCTGTCATCTTTCACTTGTTCTCTTATTCCATGCTTAAATCAGGCTAATGTATCCTGGTCCAGCCCACGCAATTATTAACAAACCTATGTAATTATGGCATCTACTGTAGGGTCATTCTGTGCCCCCTGCTGGGAAGGATCCACTTTTAAACAAATCTGCTTTGACAGCCTTTTCTAAAGCAAAATGTTGGGTCGAAAAGTGTCACTTTGCAGAACTTTCCCATTTGTTTGTTTATATCTGTTTTTTTATGTGGTTTTGCAAGAGTGTGGCAGTTGCAGCTGGAGGTTCAGGCCTAGTTTCTCAATGCAGGTAGCTGGGGGAGAGCAGAGAGGGGGGGGTAAAGGGGCTGGAGCCCCCCAGGAGCATCCTCTGCCGTGGGCTGTGTTGGGGCCACGCAGCCCGGGAGTGCCTGGTGCAGGTTCCTCCCAGCCATGACCTGGCTGCGGCCACCCCTGACCTTGCAAAAGCCCTGGGAAAAGCTCTGCTCTGTTGGTTGATTCAGCCCATTTTATTTTTTTTTTTTTGAATGAAAAGAAAGCCCTTAATATTTTGGCGTGAATTCACAATGCTTTCTTCCCTTCTGTGCGTGACTAAACCACGTGGTTCCAGTCTCTTGCTCAGCCTGAGTAGGATCTGCTCCTTCGTGGACTGCCATCGGGAATTCAAGGCGTATCGTAAATCCTACTTAAACCTCGCTCTCTGGCAGATCCACTTTGGCTCCGGGCACAAGAGTGGAAGGAGTGTGTTATATTGAGTACTAGAAGGAAAGTGCATGGAAAGAAAATCACCTGGTATCAGTTATGTTTTTTTTTTTTTTTTTTTTCCTCCATTATCAGAGCTTAGGAAGGTTTGGCCAATGTAGGTTATGGTTTCTGTTAACTGTAAATATCCCTGCGTGTTGCATCAGCGGAGAAACAGAGGAAGGAGGAAAGACATTACCTGTCCTTCGGGTTTTCAGCCCCGTGTGTCTCCACATACTGCTCCTTCAGCGTCCTTGTCTGGGGACTGCTCGACACAGGCCACCTCCGCAAATGAATTTCCAGGAATACAGTCATTTCCTTGTTTCTTTCTACAGGAATACTTGAATGAAAATTTTTGTTTATTCCCCATGTGAATTCAGGGGCTGTTTTCCCAAGCTTAGTTTTAGAGCTAATCTTAATGCAGACATTGTCATGGTCTTGGGGACGTGTCCCCTTCCCTTAGCTGCACGGGGGCGTTAAGCACGGCTGTCTCTCTTGCCACGAGGATGCTGTATCGCGGCGTTGGTGCCTTCTGGGCTGGGCAGCGGATGGAAGGACTAGTTAAAATCTCTCTCTTTTCTGCTAGATCCTATGAGTTGCTGATGTGACAGCCTCAGCGTAGGGATGTGGTGCCCAAAATCACATAAAACCCCTTTCCTGTCCTGACAGCCCCCCATGAGGTGCCAAGTGCTCTACCCGTGGCATAGGTTAGTCATCTGTGGGGATGAGCCCATGGAGCCTCTTGTAATGGTCCATTGCAGATCCAGACCAGACAGAAGGGGAGCACACCTGTGTGCTGCCGAGTGCTCTGCTCTGCAATTACAGAGTAGGTTTGGATCTTGCAAACGTTTACACATCTGAGTAATAATTACTAATATGCCGTAATATTCAGCGTTACAGGGAGAGCTGCTCAGCGGTGACATAATCATAGAATCATCTAGGTTGGAAGAGCCCCTTGGGATCATCGAGTCCAACCATCTACCCTACTCTACAAAGTCCTCCCCTACACCATATCCCTCAGCACCACATCTAATCGTCTCTTCAACACATCCAGGGATGGTGACTCAACCACCTCCCTGGGCAGCCTATTCCAATGCCCGACCACTCTTTCTGTGAAGAATTCTTTCCTAATGTTCAGTCTAAACCTACCCTGTTGGAGCTTGAAGCCATTCCCTCTTGTTCTGTCGCTAATTACCTGTGAGAAGAGACCAGCACCAACCTCTCTACAGTGTCCTTTCCAGTAGTGGTAGAGAGTGATGAGGTCTCCCCTCAGCCTCCTCTTCCTCATACTAAACAGTCCCAGCTCCCTCAGTAGTTCTTCGTATGATTTATTCTCCAGCCCCCTCACCAGTTTCGTTGCCCTCCTCTGCACCCGCTCCAGCACCTCCAGATCTCTCTTGTGTTGAGGTGCCCAAAACTGGACACAACACTCCAGGTGTGGCCTCCCCAGTGCTGAGCACAGGGGGACAATCACCTCCCTGCTTCTGCTGGTCACGCTATTTCTAATCCAAGCCAGGATGCCGTTGGCTCAGCCCTCGGTGTGTGGGTCGGCGTGAGCCAGGCCTCCATCTTCCTTGGGAAGGCTTCCTTGGGAAGGCTGTGCGGGTGTCTTCTTCTGGTTGAGCGTGGGTGTGATTTTTGCTGGCAAAATTAGCCCTCCTGAGTGAAGGAAGCTACTTCTCTGGCATGAAGAGCTCCTGGCTCAGGCTCCTGCAGGGGGGTGTTCCTCAGCCCCCCTCAGCAGAGCAGAGAAGCCAGGAAGCAGGAGATGATGGTGGGGTCTCCTAGACAGCAGCTGCAGGTTTTCAGCCATGAGCCATTGGATTTGTAGAAATAACCATTGGTGGGATGATCACGGCAGTTCCTTTGCATGTTGAAAGCTATGACTATTAATTAAGATAAGTAGTGTGAGAGCTCATTTACATACAGCTCAGCACATACAGTCTGAACCTCTACAATCCCCAATTAGCATATAGTTAAAGTTAGCATACTGTACTGGCTTAGCTGATTCTTGTGAAGACACGGGGCTTATCCATGTCAATATAAGGACACTTGTGCTGGTGTAAATGTGTCCATCATCTAAGTGTGTTGACAGAGGTGTGTTTATGTTGGTATCACTTGGTAAATCCTTTGAATTGTCTCAACAGAACTATCCTGCTGTAAAGGATGTCTCTATCAGGGATAGCTAAAAAGATGCAAAAATTGTGGATGGACCAGTAATCAGTCCTTGAATTAATTTACTTTTTTTACATTATATTGTTTCAGTGTTTGTCATTCCACGTGTTTGTATTTCTCTGTGTTTGGGGTTTTCTTTCTTTATTTATTTATTTATTTTAAATGGGTCCAATGAGGAATGAGCTATTTTGGAAACATACAAGTGAAAAGCTGGAATGTCAGTGCATGAGGTGAGGCTGGACCATATCCTGGAGCTCGTTGTCTGTCCGTGCTGTGTGACAGGTCCATCGCTGAGCAAAACAGAGGAAGGCTCAGAGTGTGGAGGAGGTGGTGATTCTCCCAGAGCTGTGAGGAGGCACCTGAGCATTGACACCTGGCTCTTTTGGAAGGTTGCAGTCACAGCCTTGGGCTCTCAGGGCCCAAGTTGCAGCAAAATCCTTCAGTTTTCCTGAGGTCTGGATTCTCTCTGGGTGTTATGGTTGGCTTGAGAGCGTGGGGCTTGGCCATCTGTTCCCAGAGACAGGCAGTCCCTCAGTGTTGTGATCCTCAGCAGCTCTCGTAACTTCTCCACCTTAGAATTTTAATCCAGAGGGTGGAGAAATAATGTTCATCCTCTTTGTGCTTGCTTTGTAGCCTCTATAGGTGTTACAAGCCCGAGGTGAGGCCAGCTCAGAGCCAGGCTTACTTCCTTGCATCGGGTCCTGCCTTTGCTGGCCATCATGCTCATTTTCATAAGCCACCAGGAGAATTTTTCTCTTTTCAGCTTTGCTAAACCATTTGCTTACGCTTTGAAAAAAAGATATTTTTATTTTTTTTTCTGGCTTTCATACGTAAAGCCAGACGCCTCCAGGACTTCCTCTCTGTTACTTCTGCTTAGTTTGAGTGGTTTTTAATCCCATGGCAGTAGGGTGTCAATGTCTGTGTAGCAAACGTGAGCACTGCGAGGGGCTGCCTTTTCTTAGCTGCCTCTCAGAGCCTTCTGGAAGTGTGCAGTTGCTTGAAAGGTTGAAAGCCACCAGTGTGGGGGACAGGAAGAGCAGGCACAGAGGGACAGTTCCTGCTAAATGAAAAAGGACCCCCTTAAACAGTGGTTGCTTATCTTAAGGACAAATCAGAGTTAGGCAGATCTTTGTGACTGGGGCAAAATTAATCTGCATGTGCGTGAAGTATGAGGATCTCCTGAGCTCTTGCAAAGGTCTCCAGTATTGAAACTGGTGCTGCAGATGGCATGATGGAGGAACCACCAACCACCACGGATGGATTTTCACAGTGGGTGCCATCACCCAGAAGCCTGCAGTTTGCTATCCTCCCCCTCCCCACACTCCGGTGGGTCATATTTACAGTTAGGGCACTGTGTTCACGTCTTTGTGGTGTCTCCATGCTGGAAGGACCAAAGGAAAGTCCCTGAATCAGTCTGCTTCTAGGATTATTTTCTAAAACATCCATATTCATTGCAACCCCGTGGGCCGCTCTGATAAGCCCTGAAAGGTGCCTGGAATACAGTGAGACCCCATTGAGAGACTAATTTTGTCTTCCCTGCCCAAGGAACTTCTGGAATTTAGCCTAAAATGGATTTGGCCAGCTAGAGGTACTCTGACCACATCTCCTCCTTTGAAGGCTACCTGCTAGACGTGCAAGCAGGGATTTACTTGGCTTTTCTGGAGAAGTCTGCTCCCTAATTCCCAAGGTCTTGGACTGCAGTGGCACATTCGTGCTGGGCATGAAACACCGGATGGTGAAGAAGAGCGATGCCTCGGTCAGTCGTGGGGCTCCTGATAAGAAGAAAACAGGGGCTGAGCTGCTCTAATTTCTTACTGAGACGATGGACTTGCTAAATTATCATTCTGCCTACTTAAAGTAGTGGAGATGGCAGTTCCCTGCTCTGAGGGAGGTGTCTTGGTCCCATTTTGCATTCTTGCTACCTCCTCGATAACATCCTCGGTGGGGCCCTGGAGCCTTTTTGTTCTCTGCTTTGGTTTCCAGCATTTGCTGCTCCAGCAACGCTTCCAGACCCAAAGCAGTGGGATCCCGGTGCTGACACAACCCTGTGGTTCTAAAGAAGGAAGCAGAGCACAACTGGAGACCACCAGCTTTTGGATGGGAAGGACAAATGACACGTTGTGATAGCTCGTCCTCTTGAGAATGGCGTTGTTTTCATCGTAAAGGAAACAGTCTTGTGTTAGCACCACATTTATGGTTTGTAACGTTGCTGGATTATTTTCCTTTTGCAGAGTATAATGATGCAGGTCAGACTGAGGCCACGTATCCATCGAAAAGCATGGCTGCTCTCCTTTTTGGAGAAAATAAAGAACTATTTCAGTGGTCAGCAACCCCGGCGGTTTTGCAGGCTCCTCTTTAGAGCTGTGACTCCTCCTGAGGCTCTCCTCACAGCCTGGATGCCGTTCAGCGGTACGTTTGGAGGAGGGGGGAGGAGAAAAGGGCACCGTATTTTATACCAGAAAAACGCAGGTATTTGTGTGAAAACCATTCTGGTAGGCTGCAAAACTCAGGAGCTCGCTGCCGCGCTGCAGTGCGGTTTGTGGGATCCTGTCAGCTGGTTTGGCATCTTGTGGCTTTACTATAAATGGTGATAGCGACACAGTATTAGGCGTTAACACTCTTTTTTTTTTTTTTTTTTCCCCCTCCTGAGTGCTCTCCCATGCTTTGCCCCGATGGTGCAGACCAGGCTGCACCCGTAGGTGCTCTGTGGGTGAGAAGAGGGGGAGAAATCCTTTTCCGATTCTGGGCGTACGTTCCCACAGCTTCCTGCTGTCCCGGGCACTGGGGAAACGAAGAACCAAGTGCGCTGGCTGGAGCTAGAGGTGAAAACCTCAGCAGGCTCCTGCAGGAGAAGTCTGGCCCAACTGGCGAGTAAGATTGGAGTAATTTGCTCTCTGCTGCCCTTCACCTGAGCTTCCCTCCCAGACCTCTGAAAGGTGTTGAAGACTGAGGACGTTTTGACCACATCCTCAGACACCTGCATTTTGTGGCCACTGGAGGGTGAGGAGTGAGCACCAGCCATGGGGTTGATCCTCCTTCCCGCGGGTCACCCCTTTTTGTTTAAATATCAGGCCCAAAATCTTATTTTTTTCAAGCTAGTGTGACTGGAGATGTTCAGTCTGCAAGATTTGGTCATCATTATACAAATATCTTCCTTCCTGGGACTAGTGATCATGTCAAATGAAGCAAGAAGCCTCCATGGTCTGTGTTTGTTGGGAGATGCTGGTCACCTGGTCTTCAAGATACCACTTTCCCAAGCCGTACCTTCTTTTCCTTTTGCTTTTCTTATGTATTTGACAGAATCACATGGGGTTGGAAGGGACCTCTGGAGATCATCCAGTCCAACCCCCTGCCAGAGCAGGTCCACCCAGATGTGGAGGATGCAGCATCCTGTGGCCACGCACCTCCTCTAGCAGCAGAAGCTGAATTATTTATTAAGTATTGCTCTGTTCTTTTGGGACTTCTAGGCTGTTTCCATGACTTTTGCAAGAACCCTGCAATCAGTGCAGGTACCAGAGTTTGTGGGTTCTGCAGTACTGGGTAGAAGGTTGCCACTGCACTAGGCTGGCGTTCCAGCTGCGTGCTCTCCTGCAAATATCCCTTTTCATACAGATGTTGGTAAATGAAGTCTGCACTGAGAGCATAAAATGCCTCCCTGAATTTTCAGCAAGGCTGATTGTCCTCTCTGTTGCCCTATTGGCACCGCTGAAGGTAACAGCATCGCCTTTGGGTCACACTGGAATGCAGAGGAGGAGCCTCTGGCTCACATACTTCCATCATGTTTAGTCCATGAAAGAGCAAAGGAGTGCATTTCCTGGAATGAAATTGTATCCGCAGGGTTTAGAGGTCACAGCAGGGACATTAGGAAGGTGCCATCAATTTGCTGTCATGGTGGTATTGAAACATGTTTTTGATGGTTCTTCTGAGGCTCTCGGGGGGGTCAGAGTGAGGGACGGTGAGTGTTCTTCCCTACGACTAACTGTTTGAAGGACAAAGGTTTTGCTTCCTCCTCTCTCTCTCTTTCATCATCTTCATCCACCTGCAACTTTCATGCTACTCATGACAGATGAGGGGTATCAGAGGTGGATCTCACCACCTCACGTGCTGTCTCCTGTCCGGTAAATTAGTAATAGGCCACCGTGCTGTTGTGTGGGAATCCCTCTGTCCTGGCCCCTTTTTCAGCTGGGTGGGTTTTTAAATGATGATATTTTAAAATTTGAGAACAGCTTTGATTTATTGACCTGCTGCCTCTATGACTTGAGCTGTCTGGGCTGGCATCTGGAGATAAGAGGCTGTTGAGTAATTGCTTATTATTGACTGATTGCCAGCTTGGGCTGTTTGCTTGAAGAAGAATCAATAGCAGTCAATCTTCAAAGCCTAAACTCTCAGGGAGTATGACTGGTTTCCAAATTGGGAATGACAGGTCAGGATAACTCCATATCTGATACCCCAACTTCCCGTTTGAGCATCATCCTGCCGTGGAGAAGGAAGGGCAGGACACGATCTTCCTGCATCGAGGCTTTCACACATCTGCCTGCTCCGAAGCCTGGGATTTCTCTTTGCAGGGATTTTCAGGGGCAGATCCCACCCTTGCTCCAAACCTTCCTCCGAGAGAGAAGCTGGAGCAGCCTCAGCACCACCTGAGACCGTGGGTGGCCGGGGCAGGATGAGGCATCCTTCATTGAGTCCCCAAAGGCTGGTGCAGGGAGGGGTGGCCGAGCAGCTTGTGCTGTGACACATCCAAACCAACCAGTTTGGATGCTTTATAAATAAAACAAAGCGTCTATTTTAATGCATGGTAACAGAGATTTCCTTTCTGTGGGTGATTCTATTTAGGTGACAACAGAACAGAATCTCCAGTGTCACCATACGTTTTATCATTCCTTACGGAGACTGTCGCTATGGTGAGCGTTCATTTTAAAAGGCAGACATAGCCCTTATTTAACACTATCATGACATGTTGCCTATTTTTTTTTTTTTTTTGTGGGCTTGAAACATAAAAGGGGCTTCGTGGCACCAAAGGCATTCAAGACTTATTTTTGGGAAAAAAAATAATAGATATTTAGGTGTTTGGAATGGCTGGGGTGAGGTGTGGCGACTGGGTTTGTCCCAATCTCCCACCTTGGGTGCTGCCCACCCCGGATTTTCCCCAGCGCCCGCAGCCTGGTCTCTCCCTGTCCCAGGCTCCAGCTGGGTTTAAAATTTGAAATAAGAGCCTTTCGTGGGGGAGGGGGAGGCTTGGATCTCTATCAGCTACAAAGAGCAATTAAGCAACAGGACATAAAACAGATAAATGGGAAGGGGAACGGCAGTACCCTGGTAATATGGGAAGATGAAAATGGAAGAGTCTGTTTCTAAAGTATAAATATTTGTCCTTAATTTTGGAGATTTATTTTCACCGGGAAAGCTCTGGTTCAAGGTGCACCTTTCGGGGTGAGGGAGAAATACCTCAAATAGAGCAGTTTAACCTACAGCGGTCGAGGAGAGAATGGACAAGATTACTTGAACAGCCTTGTTTAGATACTGGATTTGTTGTCTACCAGCAAATCCTCATTTGCATGGGTCCTTAATCTGGGGAGTTAAATGTGTCTCAGGATCTGTTACCTACTGTACAGCAGAGTTGAGAACTACATTTTTTAAAGCTGTTCCTTTTTATTTGAATGTTTGGCCCTTCCCTCCCACCCCCCACCCAAAAAATCTTCCTGATTTTTTTTTTTTTTTATTATTATTTTTTATTCCACAAGCAAAGATGAGCCAAGAGGGGATACAAAAGAAAAATCTGCCAGGGAGAAGAAGCTGATTTTGACTTAAGATTCGGTGGATGAACTGTCCACCAGCTTGTAGGGAAAAGCCAAGATCAGACATTTAAACCGTGTGTCGCAGGGAAACCACTAGCCCCCCCTCTTCCTGAAAGGGCACACTAACGTGAAATCTTTAAACCTCCTTGGAGGTGGAGGGTTGGGCAGAGATCCCTTCTGGAGCTCTAGGAAGGGCTCAGCCTTTATTTTTGGGGGCTGTTTTCGCTTTGCCTGTAGTCCTGAAATGGCATTTCCTCATGTCTGCAGCAGCCCTCACTTCATGAAATGGATGCAACTGCTGAAAAAAGATCTCGCGTGAGCATGCTCACTGGAAGATTAATCCTTTAGAGGGAGTTGGAGAGTTAAGCTACTGTAATTTCTCTGCAGTTGGCTGCAGTAAACAACTGCTCTAAAGACACGAGGAAAAAAATTGACGGAGGTATATGGGATTAATGTACATATCTTTTTGTGTTTCTACTTTAAGGTTGAGGGTTTGATAAAGGTTTTTCTCTAAGAGCTGGGGAAGAGGGATCTGTGTAATGATTTTATGGGTGACCTTCATGTTGTGGTTTCTGTTTTTTTCCTCCAGGCCAAAGTAATCCTATTTCTGTGCAAGGCCATGCCGAGGCGCGGGCTGACTTTCTAGAGCTGGGGTAGACTGCACCAGGGTGACTTCGTGTTGAGTTAAATGATTATACGAGGTGAGGCCTGCTGCACGTTGAGCTTTGTTGGCAGAAGGGAGCTGAAAACACCTAGTCCTGTTTAGTTGCGATCAGAACCCAGTGGGACTCGATATATCATGCTTCTGTTGGAAGGAAAATTGCATAAAGGGATTAGCTTTGATTGCCTACAGAATAATAGTCTTTTTTTTTTTTTCTTTTTTTTTTCTTTTTTTTTAATTTACTTTGCTCCCCCTCCTCCCCATGCCTGAGGAGCTGCAAACCTGTGTCCGATGGGGGAAGGAAAATACTCGTTGAGATATTTTTGGTTTTGCTTTAAAGGATGATGACTTCTGGCGTGTTGAGGAGGGAATGCCGTGCCGGCGAGGTAAGTGTTGCAGGCACACGGGTTGTGTCAAGGTGAACCCCAGCTCCTTCCTCCCCGGCCGCTGCCGTGAGGGTGCATCCCGGAGGAAGGAAAACCTCTCTTAGTTCCCAGGGAGTGCACAGCCTTTTATCTGCTGGCCTCCAGAAAGCATGGGTGAAGGAGGCTGGGATTTACTGCCCCTCCATGCTTTATATCAGCCTCCTCCCAATACTTAGAGCGCAAGCCATGGAGGGCCAAGCTGGGGGCTCCCAGGACCTCAAGCAGAAATACCTGGGTGGCTTGATTTTTTTTCTCAGCAGGGTGCTTGGGCTGGGAGAGGCAGGGCTCACTAACCACGGCTTGTGTCTTTACCTCTTAAAACCATCTAATGAATCCTCTGGAATGATGAGGAACTGGAGGTGAACTGTCAGCAAAGCTTGCCTGGCTTGGGGGGGTGGGTGGTGGGGAAGGGCATCCTTCTGAGGGCTCTGTACCTGACTGGGACAAATGGCTCCCCTCCTTCCAGTTGTTAGAGATGACTCCTCAGCAAGTCCCCGGGAGTGTAGGAGAGGAAGAAGGGCACACCCTTCCTCCTTCGAGGAGTGAATAATAATAATAATAATAATAGATGCAACTCTGCCTGTGCCACTGAAACTCCGTGCGTTGCGTGGCTGTGACAGTACTCCTGGCGTTACCCGGTGGTAAATCCGTGTCCAACAGCAGCAGGATCTGTTTGTGATGTTGTGGATTGGAAAATGGCTTCGTAGTTCCTCGGAGCGGTGCGAAGAAGGGAATGATAATTCAATAATTTGGCTCCCACTAGATTTGTCCTGTGGCAGCCATCGGCTTACGTGCCATACGCAGGTGGATGCTAATGCTGTCGGCTGAGTTCAGAAGGGCAATTCTATTACAGACTTGGCTGAGCTCGAGATGCTGCCTATTTGAAGGAAAATTTTGCCACCCCAATGTTGAGGATTTGTTGTTTTGGTTTTTTGCTTAGTCCATCCTTTTCCTCTCCGTTCCAGAAGCTCTGGCTGGCACAGATTGTCTCTTCTGTGCACAGGTTTAGGGAACATTGATGGTTGTGTGCGTAGGGGGAATAATTAGCTACCAAATGCAAATAGATTGTTTCTTGCTGTTTCAAAAATCATTGTAATTTCTATTGAGGATGGGTTAATTATATCTTCGTTTTGATGGGTGTAAGGAAAATGACAGAGATATAGCAATATGCATCTATATAGGGAGGGAGGCTGTTTTCAGAATGCTGCTTTTGGAAATGGTGAGAACAAAGATTTGTCTCTTGGAGGATGGTGGTTCTGTCGGGATCCAGCGGTGTTGCCTGTTTCTCTGTGCTGGATGAGTGTTTTCTATTTCAGATCTTTGTCTCGTGCCAGCGACGTATCTGTCACCAGGACACGGGGTTTTCAGTTTGGGGGAAAAAGATCACATTCTGGTGGGAGTGCGTTCGTTTGAAGGGCTGAAGTGTTTTGAAAAGCAAAGGTGAAAGCAAGAAAGTTAGAATATACCTTAAAATTGATTTCTGGTTGGGGTGTAACACAATTACATCTTTAACCTAAAGTGTGTAGGTGGGGGGCTGCTTTACCAGTCCAGGATCCAGAGGTCCCGTGGCACCAGGACTGGTCCCTGTAGAGATGGGGTGCTTGTCCCTGGCTCTCCCCAGTGCAGGTCATCGCTCTCTCCCTGTGACAGTGGGTGACATCTCCTTCTTTATTGCAGCCTCACTGGGGAAGGGGATCAAGTTCAGCCCTAAAACGGTTTGGACCAGCTTTAAACTTTTCCCTTGGCTCTCCAGTACCAGGAGGGGCATCTCTGGCAGCAGAGAACAGGGGAAAGGCTCAGCAAAAGGACAAAGGTGACGCTGTTTCCTTAGTGCCATGCCTTCTGGCTGGAAACCAGAGAGCAAAGCCCTCCTCCTCTCCTTGTTTGAGAGTGAGATGGAGAAAATGAGCTATTTCCAGGGGCCGAGGGGAGCCCCTAGCATGGAGCCCTGTGCTTCAGCCTTACCAGGCCTTTGGTGGCCTGGGGACTTTGTGCCTTTGGACTGGAGCAGCTTTTGGGAGAGCCTCAGCCCATGGCCACTCCTCTCCTCCTCTCAGGAGGTGTTCAGCTCCTCTCCAACAAGCCCTGAAATGGATGAGTCTGAAAGGACTAAATAACTACATCCAAATTGAATTTCTACTTGGTTTAAAGTCTGTGGATGTGTTTTTGGGCTGTGCTGGAGGAGCTCTGCAGGTCCCTGCTGGAGAAGACTTTACCCTGGGTGTTTAACTCGGGGAACGTGGCCCAGGGGACCCCTGGATGCGTGTGTTGAGATGGGCAGCGTGGGCTTCTCAGGAGGATTCATCTCCTGACTTTGCAGGCTCCTATCTTTTAATTTCTCTGACCCGTTCTGCCCCTATAGCCAGTTTTGTCTCGTTCTCCGTCAGTGTAACTTAGTTTGGTGGAAGAACTGAAACCCGAATTGGGGACTTGCTCACCTCTTGGTATCGTAGCAGCCCAGGACTGTGTTCAAAGCAGAAAGAACAGAAGGGAACTGAATCTTACAGGTGTATCTAAAGAATCCTTACGCAACCCGGGCGGTCACAGGGAGGAGAAAGTTACTGAGCTGGGTAATACGTTGCATCAAAGTCCCAGTCTTTAATAATCAAGCGATGACCACTTCAAAGCCTGGTGTCTTTGCTTCTCTCCCTTCTAACTGCTTCAGCCAACCTTGGCGTAATTGGCAATGACTTTAAAACCAGACATTATGATACAAGCCTTGTAATTATTTGCTGTGATGAATCCTTTTTCTGCTGTGAAGCTGCGTGGAGGGGTTTTCAGTAACGCAGTGTTTCTCCACCCTCGTGCCTTACTGAGGCTCACTTAGAGGAGAAGTTTGATCTCCTGCTCTCCTGCCTTCCTGGCTATTTTGAAATCCAGCTTATGGCTGCATTTCAGCTTCCTGAACCAGCTCCTTGCTGCTGCAGCCTTGTTTCCTTTCCCTTTCTTCTGCCCCGAGCCCTCCTGCTGGGCTGGTGGGTCTTCTCCAGGTCCTGGGTGAAGCAGGGAAGGTCCTGGTGGCATCTCCCCTGGAGCCCCGTGTCCTGGGAGGCTGGTGAAGCCCTGCTTTGAGAGGGGACTGGAACAAGCCTGAAAACAGCTGCTGGCAAAGGGTACTCCCTACACCCACCCCCCCCACTTCTCCCCGAGGATTAATAAATGAAGTTACGGCCACAGGGGAAGGAGCTGCATGTTTTTAACCTGGCTGTGAAATGAGTAGAATAACTACAGTCCCCTGGTGGAGGAGGCTTAATGGATTGATCAGCCCAGAGGACACACGTTTGGGCTTCGGAGCGTTAGAGAAGCCATACGAGGCGGTACGTTACGCTTGGAAAAACATGGTCTGTGGTGAAAGGGAAGATGGAAGAAAAATCCTGCCTTAAAGACCTGCATCCACCTGCAGGGGAAAGATGAAATTAAACAGAGCAGGGGGAGAGAGAGCAGGAACGCAGGAGACGGGGCTGTGAGCAGGGCAGCGGGAGGATGGATGGATGGATGGATGGATGGATGGATGGATGGATAGATGGATGGGGCTGGTTTTGAAGGTGGCTTGGTGGCTCCTAGAAAAAAAATTAAAAAAAAAAAAATAAGGGAAAAGAAAAAAAAAGAAGAGGAAATGAACTGCAGGTGATTCTTCAGGCGCCATCTAGTCCCTGACCTACTTGCTGCCACGGTGATTTGCAGCCTGAGAAGCAGAGAGGAGAAATGGCTGTCGCTGGTGGGAAGGGCAGGGACGTGGGCACCGGGGGTGTGCGGAGGGAGCAGCTCCCAGCCTGGCATTTCCCTCCGCTGGCACCGCCCTGGAGGGAGCCGGTGCTGGGTGCGGGAACCAGGCTGAGATTTATGAGCTGCCTGAGACACGTGGGCTCCTTGATGTGGGAGCGAGCTCCTTCCCCGGGGAGGGACGCGGGGCACGGCGTGACTGCCCTGGCTGGGGACACGGCTCGCCAGGACACAGTAGAAATTATTCATCCCTAACCTCCTTAATAATCCACCGCGAACCGAAAGTCTGCTCTCTCCAGCTCCTGCTCCTTCAGGAGCCCCCACTAACCTGATCATTCTTAATCTCATCTTATTTTCCAGATCATCAATTTGATTTCTCAGTACTTTTACAGTCCTTAGTGTTCCCGGGAATCTGTGCCTCCATCAATTATCTCTTTTTCGAGGCTGTAGCAACCTTGAACCACAGTTTCCATACTATTTTTATAACACGCTCCTTATTAGAGGAGTCCTTCAGAAATAACCGTGGGGTTCTTACGAGATATCCCCAAATTTTCTCAGTAAATAAGGAGCTCATCTCTTGCTTGTGTGAACTTGAAGGCTCTCTTTTTCCTCTTGTTCTTTTTTCCCACCGGGGTTGGGGAGGTAAATGCTTTGCCTTTAACTTAATTTATATCTGTAGGTACACGTCTGTGTCACAGGGTATCAGATACTCCTTTAATGATATTAATCATGATTCTGAGCACCTAGTGCTACTGACTGGCGTCAGGTAGTGCCATTGATTAGACAGTTGCTCTCCTCCTTTGCATTCAGCAACAAGCATTAGCATACAACGTTCCTTTGCTTGATTTTGAAACTGCTTCCAGTATCTTCCCCAGTGCTTGAAATCCAGCTAAATTCGTTAATCTCAACAGACTGGTTTGGGTTTACAGGGGGCAGAGGCTTGGATGGGGAGGGGACCCTAAAAAGCAGTGACCTGGCCGTTGTCGGTGCCCAGTGCTGTGATTGCCTTTCCCACCCAGATTTGGGCTGTGTCTATACCTGGGGCTGCTTCAGATTTAACCCCTGTACAAGATGAGGTTGGAAAGTGGCTTTTGTATCTTTTTTGTGTGTGTGTGAGTTCTAAGTGGCTATATTAAATAAATAAATAAAGTGGCTCTGAGAGTGCCTGAAATGGCAGCCTTCCTCCTGTTGATGGCATATAGGGAGTTATTTGTGAGTTAGCAGCCCAAGGTTATTTAACTCCAAAACTTCTGCACTCGCCTTGCAAACTCCATCCAAGAAAACCTTTTCTTTGGAAAGTAAAATGGAAAAAGAAAAAAAAAAAGTCTCCTGTTTTTCAGAAGTTGTGAATAATTGTGCTCTTGTCTAAGCTGATTATTTTATTTATTCCAATAATCCTCTCTTCTAGAATAAAGGAAAATTAATTGACTTCCCATTTCCATAATGATTTGCCCTTCAGACAGTTGCCGGGCAAAGTGCTTAAAATCTGAAATGAAAAGATGGTGAATGTTTAAAAATCATTGAGCTACTGTAGGAACATGTTTGTATTTTAATAGGGTGGTATTCAAGTAGTCCCAGAGAGTGCTATTTGCTCCGTGTTCTGTAGGATTATGAGGGTGGGTTTTTTTTTTCCTTCTGCATGCCAAAACGGGGTCAAGCCTGCGGTGGGAGATAGTGCAAGTCTTCTGTGGGATTTTTGCTGGCAATATGGACTGCCTGCAATTGAGGCCCTGAAATTATCCGGCGTTAATGGGGAGCGTTGTCCTTGGGCTTCCTCGTGTTTTGTTTGCTGGGAAGGTGGTTTTGCTGCATTTCGGTGCCTGGTGATGGGCAAGGACCTCGTTCCTTACAGGTGTCCCTGCAGGAGCTTTTCACCAACGCCTACCTGGCCCTTGGCTATTTTTAATTCTGTCTGACTGAGAAGGGGAAAAAAAGAAAAAAAAAAAAAAGTTACCGGATTAATTTGGGAAAATGCTGGAGCGCTTCCTTAAAAGGCTCAAAAGTGATGTAATATTCAGTGATGAATCTTGGAGCTAAATTAGAGCTTTTGCGGGTGCGTTGGTTGAGGAAGGGAGTTTCATATTTTATCAGCTCACACATTTATTTTTTTATATCGGGCTACGCGTTCAGGGCCCCTGGGCAGGTGGGCGCAGGGTAGAAGCTCCAGATGTGGACCAGAGCCAAGGGAGCGGTGAGTCTGCCCTCCACACTGCATCCCGGTTTGGTTCCAACAAGTTTTGGGAAATAGCATAAAAAAGTGGGAGTTGGGGCTGGCCTTACTTCTGACGGGCGATCGGGTGAAGAAAAAAAGGCACCACGTGTTAAAAACAAGAGTCTTGCGTAACAAAAAGGGCTTCTTGCCCAGTCATTCCTGTCCCTGTGAGCGTTGCACATCCAGGTGTGGGCTCCCAGGCAGGGACAGGGGAGGTGGAGCTCATCTCCAGTGGATGCAGGGAAAAGGTGCTGGCACCAGACCTGGATGTGGCCCTGGCTCTTTCCTCATCCCCCAGCCTGCCCGGAGGCTCGGGGACAGTTTCAATGCTGTGTTTCAACACAAGAAACCGCGTGGCAATAAATTCCTCACGTCTGGGATACGTTTCCCCCTTCCCTTACCTGACATCGCTCCAAAGGAGCAGAGCGTAATCCATCACGGAAGGGAGAAGGGTAGGAGTTAATTCATTTTCATGATCTTTCCGTAGCATTTAGTCCAGCTAATAGTAATTTGTCTTACTTGGCTGCTGCAGTAATCCCATAAGGGACCCACTGGGAGAAGGCTGGGCACAAAGGACCCGTGGCCCCCGGGTGTTTCCATTAGCTGAAGAGCACAAGCCATCATCTGTTGTGTTTTCAGCCGGAGTTCTGTGCTGCCATCTCAAGCAGAAGAACAATGGAGGTATTTTAACACCACCCAGCTCCAGGAGGCCACCCTACCCAGGTGAGACAGCGCTTCATGGCCCAAAGGTCCCTTAGCACAGGGGAGGGAGACTCTCTCCTGGTTATTGAACGTAAACCCAGGTTTGCAGGTACCCTCCTCGGGTCTCCCCGGCGCTGCCACGCGTACGACAGTCTTTTGTTTTCTGTTAAACACCATAAACCTGGCAGGGGAATTCATTAACACCAGTCCCGACAGACTTTGATTTTGCCAAAGATTGATGTCGAATCAACTCTTCATAGGTGAGATCTCTCCCTCCCCCCCAGTTCAGAAGTCCCGGGGAGGGTGTAGGTGTGGGCTTTGGTGTAAACCTGCCCGGTTCTGCTCATTCTCTGGCTGGTGTGCATCACTATTTCTTGCTGTCGGTGCGCTTGGCTGGTTGTGCAAAGCATGGAAGAAGTTATCCCAGAGAGAGAGAAGGCTCAGGTGGCCACCTCCCGTCTGTCGGAAGCTGCTGTTGATGTCAGTATTTTGAGCTCAAATCTCTTAAATCACAGATGGAGCTGCATTTCCAGCCAGTACAAACCCCTAGTTGATTGAAGTAGGTGAAAATACTCTTCATTTACAGCATTTATGGCCCTGATCCGTAGGCAGCGTTACGCTACGTATGCGTGATGTGGAGGGAGAAGCCTGAATTTCTCAGTCACGCAGAGTCTTGTGCAAAATAGCTCCGTGGTTGCTGGCATGGTTGCCAGAAGGGCTTTTGAAATGGCAGAGGTTGTGAAATCACGGCAAGGAACAGGAGAGGAGGAGAGCTGGGCTGGAGGAGGGCTTGTGCCCCTTCGGCTGGAAAAGCTGGTGCTGATGGCTGTGTTTAGCAAGACACCTTCCTCCTGCTCCTGGCGTTTGGCGGTGACCTCCGGGCCTTTTTCACATGAGAAGAGTTTCCTAAACATAGTCTTTTCTCCTCCTCTTTTGATGGCTCTTCTCAGGAATAACTGTGTTTGTTGGCTGGGGGCTGTTACTACTCCCGTGAGACAATGCTGCTTTTGAAAATGAATATTTTCTTTATTTTAGTCACCGCCGCTTTACTGATAATCTTGTCCTTTTGTCTCCTGTTCCCCCGGGGGGGGGGGGTTTGCCCTTCCTGGATCTCATCCTGATCCCTGCTTGCGAAAACAAATCCCGGGTTGCTGATGAAATGGGTTGCCTGATGTGCTGCATGGTCCATGGCTCTGCAGGGAGGGAAGGAGCCGGTGCCTGGCCAGAACAGCAGAACTTTAAATGTTTGGCTCTGGCTAAAGGCATCCAATCTTCCTTTCTCCATATCCCTGCTGCAGCTGAAGTAAGAGAAATTTAGCATATTCACATCCTTAAGAGTATTTTTCTCTTGGTCTTGTGGTTAGGATTATTATTGCTGGGCATCGACAGCCCGTCCTTCCTCTCCCCTCCCAGCACACCAGGTTATACATTACACATGCACGGGAGGTGGATTGAAGGGGCTGATAGATCTCCATCGTTAACGATGAGCCTGTAAATGAGTGTTTAGTGCTGGCAGCATCACTGTGTCTTCTGGTCTTTCATCCCCTGGAGCTCGTGGACAAGAAAATGATGAGAAGCGGGCGATGGTGGGTGCTCCCCTGCCTGTGCTGCCTGTCCAGCTCCTCCTGGGGAGCAGCTCCCCAAGAAACCCCCAGTAGCCCTGCCTTTTGGTGGGAACAGCTTGTTTTGACCATCCTTGCTGCAAAAGTTGCCTGGGCCGACAGGTTTTCTGTTGGGCACCTCCATGATGAGCTGGTGTTCCCGGGGTGATGCTCCAAAGGCATGGTGAGGTCCCACGTGTGAACTTCAGGTGGAAGAGGAATCCACAGTGACCATGCATCTAGTAGGATGCATCTGTTTATAAAAAAAAACATAGCTCTTTCTCCTATTTTCGTCAGGTCGGTAGTATTTTTTGCTTGGAATGTTTTATTTTGCTTTTGGTGGTTGTGGTTTTCTTTGTCTCCGTGCACCTTTAACGTCACAGCGCTGAGCACAAGCGTTGACGATAAAATCAGAGCCATCTGTGAGGTCTGGGACCTGGGGGTGGGGAGGAAGGGCTGGTGTTGCTTCCAAAAAAAAAAAAAAAAAAAAAAATCTGGTTAAAAATCAAACTGCTGGATTTTGAGCGACAGTTGAGTAGTAGCTGCTTGGCTCTGTTTACTTTTCCTTGGGATTTGGACGCTCGCCCGGGCCCCGTAGCCCGCAGCAGGGATGGGACAGGTAAATTTTTAGGGAGTTCCAGCAGCCTTGGGCTCGGGCTGGGGTCCATCTGGGGGGGCTCATCTCTCCCCACCACTCATTTGTGGCTTCCCCCACAGAGCTGTCGTCTGAAGAGACACCGATAGACATCTGCTATTGATTCTGTGTCTGGAGGGAGAACTGGAATTAGATATTTATTATTATTTTTATATGCATATCCAATTGACTGAAGAAACTTTCCTCTTTCTGAGTCATTGCTGCGTTTGGAAGCAGGTGGAGGAGATGCCATGGCTGAGAGATGATGCTTATTGGGCCTTTTTGAGGTTTCCAGAGCCCAGAAAGAAAAAAAAAAATTAAAAAAAAATCAAAAATAAGGAATGGACAATTTAGAATTTTAGGGAACAACAACAAAAAAAATCCCCCAAACAAAAGAAAAAGTCTTTATCACATTTCAAATCTTCCTTCTCCTCCCCCCTCCCCACTTCCAAATGTGCTTTTTAAAGAGTTACGGATTCCTGTTGGCATAGAAACTACCGGCTGGGAGAGAAGCATGCGAATGTAAAAGGAGCCATTCTGCCTGAGCAACACGGGGCTCTGCAAAGCTGGCTGAAATCTTTTTACGAGGCAAGGAAAATTGCCCAGATGTTGCTCGAATTATAATGGCACTAAATATTTAGCTTTTTTTCAATTTGCACTTAAATCCAAAAAAGCTGGAAACGTAGGGAATACGGATCCATTACCAGTGGGCTTTCGTTTCTTCTGAAAGAAACTGTAGTCCTAAAAATATTGCTAAAATCTGTTTGGCTCTGAGTAGTGCCAATTCCTCATTAAAACATGTGGATATTTCTGTGGTTTAATCTGTTAGAAATGCATTCGGGATCCAGTTATGTTAAATTAAGCAACAATATTGGCCTGGTTGTTGTTTGAAATATTAAATGTGGCAGTCGGAACACCAAGCGAAATGTTTGCACATTTTAATCGTTGGGTGAGTAATTTTTTTTTAAAAAAAAAATATTTTATTCCGAGGAATGATCAAGAACACTTAAAAACTGTCCCCACTCTCCTCGATTCTCATCCTTTCCCCCCACGCCGGGCTCCGGGAGCGACGCAGCATCCCGGTTCCTCGCCTCCCTTCCTGGTGTGGGACCACGGTGGGATGGAGCTCCCCGTGAGCATCCTCCTCACCACCTCCCACGCTCTGAAACCCTCGAGGGGAATCTAAAAAGCCAGCCTGGCCAAACGCAGAGGTACCCACCACGCCAGGATTTTCCTTCAGTGGTTTTTCCTCCTCGTTCTTCACCCCGTCGGAGTTTCCTAAATATTGCCTCGGACAAAACGCCTCCAAACTTAAATGGCTCAAGGGCATGTAGCAGCGGGTTGTTTATCCCCCGGCAGCGTGGAGCTTTTATTTATTACTTTTTTTTTTTTAATTTCCCAATTTTTAATTGCCTCCTGGTGAGGCGGGCCCCCCTTTTTTTCTGGTGGAAATGCAGCTGTGGTGAGGAAGGGCTTCGCCCTCGTGGATGTCGGAGCAGGTGGTGAAGGGAGCCGTGGAACGCCACTCGGGACACGTCCGTAATATCCAGCACGGAGAAAATAACTGCTGCCGGGTGGATTTTAATGGGGTTTGGGGGGCCTGTTTGGTTTTAAATTTGCCACATTGCAAAAATGGTTCTATATGAAGGTTAAAAAGGAGGGTAGTGGGTTATATTAGCATATTTTGTTTTCTACGGCCTTTTGTTTTGGGGGCTTTTTGAATCGCGTGGCAGCTGGTGTTGGATAAAAACGAGCACCTGGCTGGAAAGTGGTACAAAGTGGGATTGTGTTGCCTCTACCTGTGTGTGACTTGATACAGCTTGACGACCTGAAAGGGGCAGTGGAGAAGGTTGGTCGGCTCTAAATTCAACCAGGTTTTACATCTTCTTTTCCTCTTCACTATAAAGTGCCTACTCTTCTGTGAGGTAGTTCGAGTTTTCTTCAAAAAACAACCTGAAGCTTTGGTGCAGTTTCCTTTATTACTTTAATTTAAAGAATAATAACTGTGTGATGATAAGTGGGGATTGTTAATGATTCACGATGGAAGAAAGCATGTGAAAATATGCGGTGTGATGGAACGGAGGTCATGGCTGTAAATGTCCTCTGCAGAAGCAAATGGCTGTGCTGGGGAAGGGAGGAAGAGGTCTGGAATTGGATGAGAAATTGGCATCAACCCTTCTTTTGGCTAATTTTTGTGGCTGTGAAATGCACCGTGTGGAGGGTCCGAGCCCCACCAAGGTCCTTCAGAAGAGGTTCAATGGCTCCATCATTGCTTGCTTCTTTGATGGCTCATCCTGGTGTCCCTCTCTTGGCTTTCTCAGCTTTGCTGTAGGGACTCCACAGCACAAATTAAGTTCAAGCAGGTGCTTAATTTATTTAAGCAGGTTTGTTTATTCTTAAAATGTGTTGCTAAATTGGACCAAAGTGCCTCACAGTTTGCAGAGTCAAGGCTTTGGTACACAGGAGGTGCTGAGAGGCACGCTCCTCCTGATGCATGCGCCTTGCACAGACCTTCTTCACCTTCAGGGTCCTCACTTTTTCATAGTAATTATGAACTTCGGGAGGTTTGATGAAGCAGCAGAGCCTGGGTTACCTGCAATGATGGGTGTTGTATGAGAAGGGGGGGATCTGGCCCAAGCCTTTGATTAAAACTGGTGGCAGGATGGGCTATGGGGTGTGAAGGGAGGCTTCAGGTCCATCACTTGCTTCACCCACCAATTTTATTTGCAAATGCATTGTTGGACTGTGTTCCTATTTTGCTGCACTAATCCTTGCTTAACAGACACATGTTTTCAGACTTAAACACATTATCACTTTTCATTGGTCAGGCATTAATTGGGAAGAGTATTTAGATTGATCCTTAGGTCGTATTGGATCCCAAAGACCATTTCTGTGGCACCGGTACCTTCCTATCTGTTGGGTCAGTGGAGTGGCTATCTATCTTTGGAGTGAATGTTGTGGGTTTTGAGACTAGAGCAGGAATCTTGGCAGGGTTTTGGGTTTTGGTGGTTTCCATGTGGGTTCACTCACTTTAAAGTCTGCAGAATACAGCAGTAAAGCCTCGTTGTTGCCTGCACCTCGAGGTGAGCACCAGCAGGTTCTTTGTTTTAAAACCTGTCCCAAGGGGATAGTAAGAAAGGATTAGAAAGACAGAAGTGGGATGGAGAGAAT
This sequence comes from Tringa tobata, assembly GCA_033628505.1. Lineage (NCBI taxonomy): Eukaryota > Metazoa > Chordata > Aves > Charadriiformes > Scolopacidae > Tringa > Tringa tobata. Next base: position 50,107 of record JAHREE010148369.1, on the reverse strand, counting down.
AAATTAGAAACAGAGAAGAAAGAAAATAAAGGAATTAAAAATAGGGGAAGAGAGTTCAAACAGAAGAGGGAAAAAATGGCCTGGATGAGGAAGCTTTGAAATGTGAGGGACATGTAGATGGGAAACAGGTGAAGGCAGTAAAGAAATGAGGGGTTGGGAGGCAAGTGCTGATGGTTGTCTCTGCAGCAGGCTGCAGGGTATTCTCTTTACTTGTCCTTTATGCCAATGACTAAAAAGTGATACAAAAAAGCCTCCCAAGCCTGAATATGGATGGAGTGATGAATGGGAAGGACTGACCCATCCGTTGTTTACTGGGAGCATCTCAGACAGTCTCCTGTTCCCATCGTCTGGGGGAGGCTGGAGAAGGCAGTGCTCTACCAGGCTGAGAAACCGTCTGGTTTTGAAGGTCTCCCACAAAACCCCTGACTGGTTGAAGGGAGAGGAACTGGAGCACGACTGAAGAAATCGTGTAAGTCACGTTTCCTACATCTGCCTTGTGGTTGTGTCACAGTCTCACGCTGTCCACCATGCCGAAAGCGCCGTGTTGGCATCAGGACAGGTGACAGTCTCAGCACTGCAGCCCCGTGCAGACAAAGCACAGGGTTTTTTGACCTCTAGAGCTAGTTTAATTTGCAGTTTCATCCTATGTATCCTCGCTAGCAAAGGCAGGGTAAGATAATTTTAACCTTCAGGTAACCTCTCTTCAAGTAGCCCTTTTAACACAGACCTGCATTGGCTTCTGCAGTGAAGGTAGAGCCTCCATTTAATTATCAATTGTATGGAGAGACAGCAATTAATGGTGTCACTGACAGACACTGCAGGTCTGAAAAGCATGAGCTCGGTGGAGGTTGCTTCTTGCCGAGAAGTTTGGCTTTCACCTCTAGAAGTGTGCTTATATGTACCTGACAAAATATTTGGTGAATTTTGATAATGGTATACGGGCTGAGTTGACCTTAATTCTGTAAGGAGGGTGTTGTCATGCAGCTGTGCAAATCAACACAGCTGGATCCACTGGGAGGGAGCTCTGTAAAACACATCGATGGCAGCAACCTTCCTTCTTCCTGAGCAGACTGACGGGCTCCTGAAGGTGAGGATAACTGCAAGGCTGCGTTACAGGGATTACAAATGAGGTATAAGAACCTGGTAAAAATAAATGGAGAAGAATCCTTTAAATTACTGGACCCGGTTACTTGGTGTCCTCCCTCCATCACTTAGATCTGAACAGAAGGTCCCATTTACCAGCACCCCTCCCTGCAGAGTTAGTCTTGGTGTATAAACACGTGAGAGTGGCATTTATTCAGACTGGTGTGTATGAAGTACGCTCTTGCAGGAAAACTTTTATGAGGTTTCTCTTCTTTTTGTTTGCCTGCGCGTTGCAGTGGATGCGGCCTCTTCTTGAGTGTTTAGAGTTTAAAGTCAAACTTTGATTTATGACATCCATGCAGTCTCCTTGGCAATGGGGCATATTTAGATTAGCAGTGGGATATGCAGGGCTTCGCAGGAACTTTTTCAATGCTTTTTTTTTTTTCAGTATGGAGAGGAAGAGGAGTGTTAAATGCAGTTGGCGTTGACAGGGATCTTGGGCTGCTTTACAACTGATCCTTCACTCTGTTCCTTCTAAAGAAGGGTTTAGGAAAATATATTGGTGCTGCAGGCATGTCACAGCATATTGACCTGTAAATCCCCACCCTTGCAGGTTTTCACACCAATGTCTAAGGCATGTCAGGAAAAGGGACTGTAAAAAAATGCTACTGGGATGGTGGCAGTACCCAAGGGATGTTGCCATTATAACCATCTCGGTGAACTTCGTTTATTATCACAATCTGAGTGAGCCTCCCCCCCTGCCCTTTCTTAAAAAGGGGGGAAAAAGCCACTGAGCAATCCTCCTGTGAGGCTGAGAGTATTGTCTACCTGCAGTCAAGGCTTGGAAGCTTTCGTGTTGGTATCAGTGTCTGCTGATACCTTACCCTGGTCTGGAAGGAGAAGACAGGGCAGGCTGCAGAGCGATGGTGCTCCCACTGGCTGGGAAGGTCCCTCTCTGCCAGGGTCAGGACCTTGCTTGAAGTCACAGAATCATGGAATTGCTTGAGTTGGAAGGGACCTTGAAGACCATCCAGTCCCACCTCCTTGCCCTGGGCAGGGACACCTCACACTAGACCAGGTTGCTCCAAGCCCCATCCGACCTGGCCTTGAAGGCTGTGAAATATTCAAAGTATTGTCTTGTTTGGGCTGGAACTACATCG
>JAHREE010148369.1:11352-22463 GCA_033628505.1 Tringa tobata | reverse complement strand
GGGAAGAACTTCTTTGCTGTGAGGGTGGTGAGAGCCTGGCCCAGGTTGCCCAGAGAAGCTGTGGCTGCCCCATCCCTGGAGGGGTTCAAGGGCAGGTTGGAGGGGGCTTTAAGCAACCTGATCTAGTTGAAGGTGTCCCTTCTCGTTGCAGGGGAGGTGGAGTAGATGGTCTTTAAAGGTCCCTTCCAACCCAAACCATTCCTTGATGTGTGGGAATGAAAATCCACACAAGCCTGTGACTGCTGTCTGGCCCCACCACTGATGAAGGTCATGATGTTGGAGATCTCCACGGAGTTCTGTTGCATGGAACGTCATACTCTTGGGCAATAGCTGAGCTGCTCCAGTTTATAATCTGCTGTTCTGCATCCACTTTGTTGGCTGTTTTCTGTGTGCCAGCCTGTCACTCACAGAATCACAGAATGATATGGGTTGGAAGGGACCTCTGGACTCGTGACAGGTCGGTGACTGCTGCCCCAGGGGATGAGCTGTGGGGCAGGGAGGTGGGTCGGTGCTCTTGGGGAGCACCCTGGAGGTAGGGGGTCCTTGGGTGGGCAGTTGTGGTGTTTTGTTCTTTGTTCCTCAAGTGGAAGGTGTTGCAGAATTGCACTGTTGTGACCAGCCGGGATGTCCTCTCCTGGCTTTGTCCTGGCACTGGTAAAGAGAAATAATTGAACTATAAATTTAAACACAACATCTGTAGAAACGAGATCTTTGCGTGTTCCAGCAAGTGCTTTAATTTCCAGTTCTAGGGTTGAGTCCCAGCGTGTGTAAAGCCCCGTGTGAGTTGTTCACTAGACCCGGTGTCCCCTTCGCTGTAAAATTGGTCAATAGAGGCAGAAAAAAACCTGTGGGTGAGACTGTGTTTCCCTGTTCATGGGGAAAGGTTCCCGTTCAGTTTTACATGTGGGTGTGAGTTTAGGTCCATCTTTCCCTTTGAAAGGGGCAGGGGGATGGAAGAGATGAGCAGAAAAAGGTTGCTCTCATGTTTTATTATCTTTAGCCTGACTCAGAGAGAAACTAATTAAAAAGTGGTTTCTTTGCGAGAATTGCAAGTGATTTCAGTTCTGCTCCTAATGTACCCATCTCTTGACTCCGTGCTGCATCTCGCTTGACCTTTCGAGGCAAACCACTCCTTTTCTCATTCCCCAGCCCCAGAGATGGAAAGTTCCACCGAGGCAGGAGCAGGAAGGGGAGTTGGTAACGAAGTTCTCCATTAGCCTCCGCGCCCCGAGACTTCGCTCTCCTTTACAAGAGCAATGGTGCTGCGTGAGACATACGCGGTCGCCTTGCTCTCAAATAAACTTCACGTTGTTTTTAGAGAGCGTCAGGGTTTTTAAATTCCTGCAGGGGCCTTTTTCTCTATTTTTTTTTTGTTTCTTTTTTTTTTCCCCTCTTATTGCAGAGAGGAAGTTGCCGTGAGCGAGGAAGGTGCTGCAGCTGCAACCTTAGCGTTCCCAGGTGCAGGGATGGCTGCTTTAAAAGGAGAAAAAGAATAACCTCCTCTCCTTGCCGTGCTCAGCGCTGGGCTCCCCTGCTGAGACTGGTGGCCAGGAGACCAGACAGAGCAGAATGATGCTTAGGTATCTCAGATATTCACCCAGATGTGCACCCAGGTGCTCCCCGTGTGTGAGAGCCCTGCTCCCGGGAGGCTGCAGCCGTAGAACTGTGCTCGGAGCCTGGCAGCCCCAAAGCAGGAGTGTCCCTTGGTCACAGATGGGCTCGGGGCCCCGTGGCCATCACTGTGACACCATGGACCTGATGCCATGGCCAAGGGCTTTGAGTCTCCACTGGTATTTGCAGGCAGCCCCATTGGCGAGATGCTGAATCCCATTTACCCGACCTGTGTCGTCTCGGCATTGAGCATTCACAGCAGAACTTGTTCTTGGTTTTTCTTCTCTTCTTTTCTTTCCTTGTTTTGACTCTTGGCGTGTCTGACAGGAGATGGGAAGCGGTGACACCGCGGCAGGGTGACAGTGCTCTGGGAGGAACGGCACTTCTGTTTTGGAAATACAGGCCCAGGCTCTTGGACGGATATCACCCGCCTTCATGGATATAAAAGGGTGGAGGGAAGAAAAGACCATCAATAACTCACCCCAGAGAGGAACTTTGGCCTGAAACACTTAATTCTTTTCATTTCTTGGCTTGAAAATGCTCTGCTTTTTTGGCTTGAGCAGCAGAGGTGGTGCTTTCCCTTCCAGTGGGTACGGGAGCTCCAGCCACTGGTTTTCCCTGCTCTGTACGAAGTGGGGGTTTCAGCCCCCATCTCCTTCTCAGCCTTTTCATGTCAGCAGGGCTTCCCTCTGCTTTACACTTTTCTTTTTTTTTTTTTTTTTTGACTTTGAGTAGGAATGGGGGAGGGAATTGTTGTAACACAAGGATTATAAGCAGGTTTTTTTTCTCTCTTTTAAAAGTTGATCCACCAGGATGGTTGGGTATTGAATAAATGACTGTGTTATCTGTGGTGCTTTATAGGTGGTCTGCAAAGTCCTTAAGGTAAAACATCTGTGAAATGTGCGTATATATATAAATATAAATGTGTGCAGTACTTCTGCTGCACTTCAGAATCCTGAGCTTTTCATTTAAGCGCTGTCTTTGCTCAGTTCAGAGTTTGATGTTTCTCTTGCGGCGGCTGCAGCCTCGTGGCTCTGCTGGGGGCACTGGGAACGCGTGGAAAATACCAAGATGTGGGCACTGGGGTCTCTCACCTCTACCATTGCTCAGCACCAAGATGGTCAGAAAAAGGTGTAAAATTTCCAGATCAGATAATAGTGCATTTGCGTGTGGGATTATTTGCTTGAGGGTACAGCGGAGGGCTACCAAGATGATTAGCGGCCTGGAGCATCTCTCTCACGAGGAGAGGCTGAGGGACATGGGTCTTTTCAGTCTGGAGAAGAGAAGACTGAGGGGGGATCTCAGCAATGCTGGTAAATACTTAAAGGGTGGGTGTCAGGAGGATGGGGCCAGTCTGTTTTCAGTGGTGCCCGGGGACAGGACAAGAGGAAATGGGCACAAACTTGAATAGAAGAAGTTCCACCTAAACATGAGGAGGAACCTTTCCTGTGAGGGTGGCAGAGCCCTGGAAGAGGCTGCCCAGAGAGGTGGTGGAGTCTCCTTCTCTGGAGATATTCAAACCCCACCTGGACATGTTCCTGTGCAACCTGCTCTGGGTGGACCTGCTCTGGCAGGGGGTTGGAGGGGATGATCTCCAGAGGTCCCTTCCAACCCCATGTGATTTTGTGATTATTTTTTTTAATTTTTTCCCCCTCAGCCCTAGTGATAATTGTATTTTGGCCTGGAGTGTAAGGTCTCATAACACATGCATATTTTTCTTATTTTTGTCTCCTTGAGCAGTGAGATCTGAATTTAAAAAAAATATATATATATTTTAAAGACTTTTTTTTTTCAGAGCCTTCTCAGAGTAATACAGAGCTTTGAGCTGATCCTCTGGCTGCCTGTGTACGGAAAGTTTCTGGTGGCTCCTCATCCCCTTCGGTCTCTGGCTGTGGCCAGGGATAGCTGGCGGGGACAGGAGCACATCTGTTGGGCAGGCTCTGCCCGCGGGAGGGTTTTGCCAGGCTGGACCCAGCTCCAGGGCAGGACCAGAGCCAGGTCTGGCTCTGCTGGAAGGGCTGGAAACCCGACAGGGCAAAGGCAGCGGAGAGGAACCGGTGTTGCAGGAGTCTGGGCTGGGAGAGCAGAGGTGAGTTTTGTTTTGCCTTATTTAGGATTTTTTTTTAAAGTTATCATTCTAATTCTGAATTAGTCCAGCTCATTTCTGCTTACACGTGACAGTCCCATCCAGACTGTGATTAGTTTATCCAAAGATAGATCTCTGAAGTCAGAATCTGCTTTCTGAGCCGTCATCTTCTTTCTGTTGGTTGCAGTGGTGGCTTTGGGGCACCCTGGAGTTCAAGATGTCTTTTAGACACCTAATATGAGATGGGGTGTCCTCATCCCATCTGACTGAGCTTCTCCCCTTCTTCCCCAAGATTCTCTTCTCTTCTCTTCATGGGAATTGGGACTTTGAGCAACCTGGTCTAGTGGGAGGTGTCCCTGCCTATGGCTGGGGGGGTTGGAATTTGATGATCTTTAAGATCCCTTCCAACCTGAACCATTCTATGATTCTGTGAATTTTAATTCAGTTTTAAATGACAGTGTTTGATATTGGGACCGAAACTTCTGTAGAGGGTCTGCTCGAGCCTGGGGAGAAGTGGGAGGGCTGGGAACTCTTCTTCGCTCTCAATGAGCTGTTAATTCAGAGAAGTGATTTAAATATATTAACGATTATTCTGTGCCATGTGGAGTCGCAGGCATAATATATCTGCATAATTTTCTGAGTCTTAAATTCCTCGTGTTACTAAAATGTAGCCAGGTCCTGGGAGATAGACTGAAGTTTCTTTCAACTTGGTATCAACTTCAGGTACCTACCCAGCAGACAGAACAGCCTAACAGAAAATACATAGGAATACAGGAAACATAGTTTTGCTCTATTTAGAAGGAATGAATACTCTCAAGTTGTAAAGTTTTAGAGAAATACCAATTTTAGGTTTTTATTCCCTTGCACTCGCAGTACACAGGAGCAGAAAAGCTGTTGAACAGCATTTTCAAGAAGAGAACTCCTTGCCACGAGGTGTATTTGAAATAAAGGTATTAGCAGGTTTGCAGTGAAAATTTTTTTCTAATAATAGGAAAGGGGAGATGAAAAGGTCATGTCAGGAACAAGCGTTTCTTTACCTCTCTGGTGCTGTTGAAGAGCTTCTGGAGGCCTTTTTATTCAGTATATCTCCACTGTGAAGTTTCTGCTGTCTCTAGTTTGTGTTTCCATCCCCATCTACAGGCTGTATTTCAGCAAAAATGTAAATATATATTGAAAAGTGTCTATTCAGCAATGCTTGTACGAGTGCACTTCGTGTAGCTAAGACTTATTCAAGGTGGCCAGACTTCCCAGAATGATATGATATGGGGTTGGAAGGGACCTCTGGAGATCATCCAGTCCAACCCCCTGCCAGAGCAGGTCCACCTAGAGCAGGTCCCACAGGAACGTGTCCAGGCGGGTTTGAATGTTTCACAGGAACAAGCGGAGCTGTACCTTAGCCTGGGATGGCAACTTCTCTTTTCCAGTTACCAGACCAGGTGATTTTGGTTATGAAAACCAGACTGGCTTACTTGGGTTACCACATCTTACTGAGCAGCGTAGCTCCTCGCAGAAATTAGTTCTTCGTGGGGATCTCTTTAGTTCCATGATCATGTAGGACCCTTATGTGATGAGCTCCTGCAGTCGATGGGTTGGCCGTGGTGCTTCTTGCAGGATCCCTGTGCTGTACAGGAACTCAGTCTGCAGAAAACAGTGCTGTTCTAAAGCATTTATTAATTTGTATTAGTGCTGCCAGAAAAGGCAGCAGGAAGATGGAGATAATTTGTCCCCAAAGAAGCCTGTCCCAGCAGCTCAGGACAGCATTGCTGTGGTGTCTCGGAGCCACCGGAGCAGGAGAAGGGAGATGGTGTCTTCCCATGCCCTCCTTGGCCTCTGCAGGTTCTTGCTGGCCAGCCACGTGATGCCAGTTGCCATAATGGCTTTTGTCACACGGATGCGTGTCCTTTAGGCTCTGAACTGTGACACTCAGCCCATTGAGCGGTGGCATCACCAATGGTTGGGCTGGAGTTGGAAGCTGTAGGACCTTGCTTTGCCCTGCAATGGGGCAGAGTGGGTGCATAATCCTCTTAGATCAAACCCGTGTCCCTGGTGCGTCCTCCAGGTCTGTGCATCTTCTGGGACTAGGAAACTTCCTATCTTAGTTTTGCCAAATCTCCAACCGTGCAGATTTGGAAGGCTGGTGCCTGTTTGTAGGGGATTGATGGCACTTTCGCAGTCAATCAGATTGCATTTTGCACACTTAATAAGAGTGTGTGTGTTGGGGGAGAAGACTGTATGTGGGATTTTAATTTTAGCCTCATGGATTTTTCATAGAGTCCGTGACGCTTTCTGGAGTAATGCAGTTATTCTTTCCCCTAGGGCAGTGCTCTAATTTACCTTGTTTTGGTTGCCTTCATGGCAGGTAGAGCTATTCCTGCCCTCTGCTTATTTGGTTTATCTAATAGTCAGCCACAGAAGTTATTTGACTGTTCTGCTGGGAGTGCACAGTATTTAAATCCACAAATATTGAAGGCTTCATTCGGGCAGGTGCCTGGTGCTGAGCACTAGGAACCCCCCATCTGTGGTTGGGGAGCTCAGTTTTTGTTTTCTTCTAGTGCTGACTTTGCTGAAATAACTGCTTAAATGGCCACAGCACGGCCTTTTAAAGACACCAAATGCAGAAAGAGAAACGGGGGTTTAGTACTACAAAGATGATGAGGGGCCTAGAACATGTCTCTGATGAGGAGAGGCTGAGGGACTTGGGTCTGTTTAGAGAAGACTGAGGGGAGATTTCATCAGTGCTTATACTTATTTGCTTGAGGGTACAGCAGAGGGCTACCAAGATGATGAGGGGCCTGGAGCATCTCTGTCACGAGGAGAGGCTGAGGGACATGGGTCTTTTCAGTCTGGAGAAGAGAAGACTGAGGGAGGATCTCATCAATGCTGGTAAATACTTAAAGGGTGGGTGTCAGGAGGATGGGGCCAGTCTTTTTTCAGTGGTGCCCAGTGACAGGGCAACAGGTAACAGGCACAAACTTGAATGTAAGAAGTTCCACCTAAACATGAGGAGGAACTTCTTTGCTGTGAGGGTGGCAGAGCCCTGGAAGAGGCTGCCCAGGGAGGTGGTGGAGTCTCCTTCTCTGGAGACATTCAAACCCCCCCTGGACACGTTCCTGTGGGACCTGCTCTGGGTGGACCTGCTCTGGCAGGGGGTTGGACTGGATGATCTCCAGAGATCCCTTCCAACCCCATAGCGTTCCGTGATTCTGTGGTTGAAAGAATTAAGGGCAGAGCTGTTGGCTCCCTCTGCCCAAGACTTTTCAAATAGTTAAATACCAGTGAAAAAACCAGCACTTTATCGTCTCCTGGAGTTGTTGCTGTTCAAAACAAACCCTTGTGCCTCTTATCAGAGCTTTCAGTACACAGAAGGGGGTCTGGGTGGTGTGAGAGGGCAGCAGATGGAGGTGATAACCTAGAATCCTGCTTGGGGAGGCACTCACTGCCTGCTGGAGGTGGGGGTTCTGCCTCTGCCCCCCTGCGTCACTGGTGAGCTATTTTTGGAGGCTTTGGAGCTCCTTTTGGAGGTTCCAAGCCAGTAGAGTCCACGTGGGAGGCAATCTCAGCCTGAGCTGCCTGGGTTTGAGGGGAACGAACCATATAGTGCAGGTGTCTCATCAGGAAAAGTGGCCAGAGTTGAACCCCAGGGAAGAGTTACCTGTTGGCAGCAGGGTTTGAAGACACTTTCTAGTAAGATGCTTAGTGCCCAACATCTGTGGCTTTCAGGTGGAAATAAGGAGCAGGACTAGGACTGTCACCCTTGTAATTTATGGGTAGGACTCGGCTGGAGGAAGTTGGGCACTGCGGTCCCACCTGGGCAGAGCCCTGGCCAACCTGCTTTGGATTCAGCAGTGACCACGCTTCAAGCCAGAGGCTGGGTGTTCTAAGTGTATTGACCAGTTCTGAGATGGCTTTCATTTCGATGCTGGAAATGTTTGTCTTTAAATCCCAGATGAACACCAAAAATCAGGAAGTTTGGGGAATAATAGAGTTGTTTCAGGTTTTAGAATTAATTGCTCGTAGAGTTTTGATCTGAAAGTGCTGTATCAAAATCTGTATCAAAATCTTTTACATCAATCCAGTGGTAAGGAGATAGACTGAATGAATACATTAAAAAGGGGTAGAAAGAAGGGAGTGGGTAGCCCTCAATAATTGGGGAGAGGGTTGTTTTTTTTCCCCATTACTGCTAGCTGCACAAAGAATTTGGTGCTTTTTGGGAAGAGCTGGTCGGGTGAGCTGTGCAGCCCAGGTATATTGGACTTGATGTCCTGGGATCCAGGAGCTTGGTTCCTCTCCATGCTTCAGCTTTGCATCAGGTTTTTGCCAGGTCAGCAGAGACATTCAGAATATTGTCTTCCTTGAGTGTTTGGGCTTCGAGAACATCGTGAAACGAGACCAGTGTGCAGAGTTGTCCTCCCGTTTGACTCTGGGCTCTTCTGAACACTGTAGGCAAAAATTGCTTTGATTGGAACTGGTTGTAACTCAGCCCTACCTGCTTTGACAGCCCAATTGGACACAGCTTTTCCTGGTACTTGTGATGCGTTTCATAACTGTCTGGCCTCTGGAAGGAAAACAATACAAGGAATCCCTAACAGCAGGTTGATTTAATCATTTTACGGAACGTGCCAGTGAATTGTTATCACTCCTGGTTGCCTGGGGAGCTGCTAGTTTGTTGTGTTGGAAGCCTTTCTGCAAGTACATGGCGTTTATACTTGGATTTTTTTTCAGCTCAGGTCCGATGGGACAAATTCATTAATGGGGGGAGCATTGAAACCTTTGGAAGGGAGGAGAAAAAAAAGCTTTTTACATGCACTCTCCTCTTTTCTCTGGGCACGAGCTTTTAGTCAGTCTGCAAAATCTTGCTGCTTTTGAATCATGTAATTATTTCAGCCTAAAGTTGCATTTAACGTGTTTCACCCCTGTGTTGGCTCCGGCTGTTGCCTCTGAAATGACACCGTGAATCCCGCTCCCGCGCCGCTTCATTCCGGCGAAGGAGCCGGTCTCCCCTGGGTGACACTTCCAGGAGAGCCGTGGTGGCTGGGGAGTTACTCCTTGTGATGTTCCTCGTGGCAGCCAAGCCCTGGTGTGGACGTTTGTCTGCCGAGCCGTGTCTGTGCCACAAAAACTCACCCCACCAGCCAACAATTCTTGTGTCAGTCGGGCGTCGCGAAGGGCTTTTGCCAGAGATCTAAGTGCAAGATGTTGTTTGAGGTGAGAGCTGTTGACATACGGTCCAATGAATGTAGTTATTGGAAAAGCTAAAGATAATATTTACCTTGAAAAATCCATAGTTGGGAATAAATGGCCGCATCTGCAGCTGAGGGAAGTGAAAATGAGTGCGCTGCTTTCAACTGAGCCACCCACCCCAGGTTTCACCATCCGAGGATCCAGGCGAGCCGGTCAGGTAGGTGAGTGAGCAGCCTAAAGAGATGTATATTTCTATAGCAAGCAGTTTTCGGGGGGAGAGGTTTGCTCTTCGTTAGCCACCAAGTAGCTGTACCTTCTCCTTTGGAGTTTTCCTACCATTTGTGACCCTTTTCCTTCTCCTCTCTTCCTCCTTCTCCTCCCTCTTTCTCCAGGGTTTAATGCCATGGCTGCAGATGAAAGCGCTACGGAAAAGCAAGCGGGGGAACCAAAAATGGCAGTAGATGGTGAAACCAACGGTTCCTGTGAGCACAGCGAAGCTGGGAGCCACCCAAACCCAGCTAAAAACACTCAGGACAATACGAAAGTGAGCCAGCAGGACTCTAGTACTAAATTAAATAGGATAGCGGAAAACGGCATTTCTGAACGAGATGGTGAGACTGGGAAGCAAAACCATATGAAAGCTAATGACTTCACACAGACTTCTGTAACGGGGAGCAATGGATATATTCTCACCAAGCAGATGGCACAGGAGCAGCCTCTAAGGACTACCAGCACCTTTGCTTCCCTCACCGGCCATGCTGCAAAAACCCTTCCAGGAGGAGCAAGCAAAGGGAGAACTGTGGGCTCCTTTTCTCAGATGCAAGCCACGATGCCAGCCAAGCTCGGGGAGGGCAGTAAGGACATGGATGCTAAAAAAGCCACCGCTGCTAACGCTGAAGTCAAGGTCCACAGAGCACGGAAGACAATGCCTAAACCCACCCCTAGCCTGGTAATGTATATGCCCAGTGCTGCTGCTGCGATTGCTCTTGGCTTTCTTTGAGTGCATAGTTCAGAGGTGTCTCACTGAGTGGATTGATTTTTATTTCTTTTAATATATATATATTTTTATTTTTATTTTTTCTCTTTCTACGGAGAGCCAGAGGTGTTAAAATAGAGTCACCTGGCCACCACCAGCTCTCTTCCCTGATGTGTTTCTAAATATATTATTGATCAATTCCCTTCTCCAGCAGATCTATGGGAGACACTAAATGGCCTTTCTCTCCTGGCTGTATTGCTCATCAGCCGTCTGCTGAAATCCAGAGCTGCTGCTTGTGAAATAAATTAGGTTTCTTATAAGTTTGACCCAAAGGAAATTAAGCATAGCGTGTTAACTTGGGGCTTCTCCTAAGCTTGGAAGCTGTCAAGAAGCTGATGTGTTCGGCAACTTGATTGCCTTGTCGTATCGTTATAGTAGTAAAGCAGATGATGTTTTCTCTCTCTCTCTCTGTATGTTGCCTGCAGTAACGCAGCTTGTTCAGAAATCTTCATTCCAGAACCCTTAGGGGTGGATTTACTATCACTTAATAAAACAGAGTTCTGCCTCTTTTATTTTTTTTTTAGAGGCAAAAGGAGATGTGAAGTCATCTGGGGCGTTCGTGTTATAGTGGGGTGAAGAGGAATGGGCCTTTCTTTCTTGTTGGCCAAGTTTGGTTCTTTTGGTTATTTTTTTGGTTCTTTTGCCAACAGGGAATAGATACTGGGAGAGGCAGATTTCCAGTAGGAGCACTCGGTCTGCAGCCCTGTGATGCTTTCTATTTAGAATTGCCTGGGTTGGAAGGGACCTTTCATATCATCTAGTCCAACCATCGACCATCTTTAGCTACAGTGAGGTAGATCCTCTTGTTGTGATCCATCTCCTCTAATGATGGAGACTGGCCGTTAGGTATCCTGCACCTAGGTCAAGGAAAGGATTGCCAGTGTGAGTGACACCCGGAGATAAATGGGGAGCTGCTGCAGCCATGTAAAGGTTGGTGGCAATAGCAACCAGTGTATTGTGGACCAGCAAATGCAAAATCACAGAATCACATGGGGTTGGCAGGGACCTCTGGAGATCATCCAGTCCAACCCCCTGCCAAAGCAGGGTCAACCAGAGCACGTGGCACAGGAATGTGTCCAGGTGGGTTTGAATGTCTCCAGAGAAGGAGACTCCACCACCTCTCTGGGCAGCCTCTTCCAGGGCTCTGCCACCCTCAAAGTCAAGAAGTTCCTCCTCATGTTTAAGTGGAACTTCTTA